>JAMXBD010004081.1:0-85619 GCA_024138025.1 Combretum micranthum | reverse complement strand
ACCCACCTATCGTTCGGGCCAATTCATAATAATCTTCTTGAATATCCAATGATTGATCCATTTCTCCTATGAAAAGATATAATAATCACTCATTATCTTTCTTAATATATACTTTATTAAATTTTAGTATTTAAACTTACTTTAGTTCAATATTTTACACTTGGCTGAGACATAAACTTATTTTTATTTCATTGTGCTTCTCTTGATCTTATTTTAAGTATATATCTTTAGTTAACATGATTATATTGCTTCTAATTTCCATGTTTTATATTAATCTGCTCTTCACATCTTATTGTTTTGTGGATGCCAAAATTCATGCTTATAGTATCAAGAGTGTTTCTTAAGTTTAATCTCTTAATAACAACCTATTTTATTATATTAGCCATTATACATTCAATTTGTTTAGTTTTGTTTTAGGAATCTTATTCTTCCCATAGATTTGTTGACACATATATATACTTGTATAGATTTATCTTAAGTTTTATCTACTAGATTCAAGGCTAAGTTTAATACTTGAATTATCTCATATTAAACTTCATAACTCTAATTCCTTTAAGTGAACCGAAACCTATATATGCATATATAGTCATATTTTCTTAAGGGTAATTATTAGATTTAAAACTAGATTATTATTCACTCATCTAACATTTGAATTATATTGAGTTGTATTTCTCAAAACCTTAGTTCTTTTGTAAGACAAAAATTCATATATGTTTATATATAGTTATGTTTGCATCAGTTTAACTACTAAATTTAAAACTAAACATCACTTGATAAATTGATACTTAAGTTATATTAAGTTTAATCATATAAATAACTTTCTTAATTCTTTATTAATTTATGTCTTTTATCCAAATAAATATGGATTTCTTATATTATTTATGGTCTAGCTTATCATATTATAATTATATTATCTCTAATCCATTTACAAGTTAAGTCTACTTTACCTTTATCTTACTAGATCATTATCGTATATTTTATAGGATCTTAATTAGTTTAGTTCATTTTAGCTCATTAAGATTCATTAGATTAAATTGAATTTAGGCTTATTAACTAAGTTCATTTTATACTTTAAAATCTATATTAAGTCTAATTAGTTATTAAATCTATTAATTCTCTTAACTCATTCCTATTGATACAAATACTAACATACCATATTATTTATCATCTATCTATTTCATTTCATCTTTCTTTCTTATCTTTTGTCTTTTTTTTTTTTTTTACGAATAGTGTCAGGGGACAGATCATGCCTGTGATGGGGGACGTGATTCTCAACACTGGCTGCGTCATGCCTATGAGCGAGATCATACCCTCAATCACAACCGTGATCCAGGCCACAATGAGGACCACGGGCAAAAATATGCCTATGATTAGCCTTTAAAATTTGATCAATGAAGATCACAGTCACCATCACACTCGTAATGGCCTAAAAATTCATTTCCACTTCTATCATAGACTGCACCACGCTTGTGATGCAGAGGGAATCAAGATGCACATTTTCCTTTGTCCAATTTCCTACTCTATCTATTTATTTGATTACATCGTTAGCAAAAACACCTCAATATCATCATATAAAGTTATATTCTTGGCTAAACAACACTCCTATGCATTTTTCTATAAGAAATTTCATTAAACGCCTAATCTACACATGTATAAACATACCTAGGTTTTGATAAACAAGTTCATATATTACAAGTTTACAACTTTTATCTTAAACCCTACCTTTAACTAATATTAATTCATCAAATGCATGCAAATACAATCATCATAATAAAGAAGATAACTAACTTATTTGTTTTAATAAAACTTAAGCAAACAAAGCTTCACTACTACTACTTCTTAATGTTGATGTTGCTTCTTCATGCTTAATTCTTACTTCCATCTCGTTTTCTATCTTCAATTCCTCCTTGAATTTGAGATTTTGAGTTGATTTTAGAGAGAAAAAGAACAAAAAGAAAGAAAATGTAGGAAAAAAAAAAGAAAAAGAAGAGAAAGGGGAAAGAAAGAAAAGAAGATAGGTGGATGAATGAAAAAAATAAAGAAGGATAAGGTCCAAAAGATATTTATAGGATATTTATGGTAAAGAATTTGGCTTAAACCTTTCAGATGATTATATTAAGTATTAAAAACAATTAGAAAGAAATTTTAGAATATATATATATATATAAATAAAATTAATAACTTGAGTTGAAAATCTAGTTTGGAAGTTTAATTTGTAAAGACTTGATATTTAGTTTGAGTTTTTGTTTAAAAACTAATGTTTAGGAACAAGTAGTCAAATTCAAAAGTTATGGGGATTAATGAATTGGAATTTGAACTAAAATGGCTAAATAATGTCTTTTGTAAAATTTTGATAATTGAACTTTAGAAAGTCGGTTCATTTGATAATTGAAAGAAAAAGAGTTCAAAGGGATGGTTGATAAAAATTGAATAGTTTATTGCATGAAATAGGTATTTGAAGCAAATAAATACTTGGAATATTTGAAATCTAAAATTTCAATTTGATCTATTTTTTTAATTTAATTATGTCAAATTATCTAATCATACGCTATTGTTTATTTATTTTACTTAGTTTATTTAATTAAGCTATCTAAGTTCAATATCTAGAATAAATTCAAAATTATTCACCTATTATACTATTTAGTTAAGCCATTTCTATTTTTTTTTATCTCATGATCATAATATTAAAATATTGATTTTGTTCATATTCTTAGTTATTGACTTATCACGAGATATTACAAAATTATTGACTTATCACAAAATATTACAAAAGTTCATTTTATTACTATAGTTTTTTATTTTTATAACATCATTTATTACTTATTAGGGTTTTACAATTACATGCAAATACTATATGTACAAGTTACTATTTCTAATTATGTTTTCTAAATTACCAAAATTTCCTAAGATCTACAAATTATTAGTTGTTGTATACTTCTTTAAATTTACCAAAGCCCTAATAATTATCTCATTTTTTCATTAAGTTATTATCGATCATTGTTTGCAAAAAGTTATGAAAATTTATATTTTGAAATTTTATTGATAACTTAAACAACAATTAAACTGTTCAACTTTTTTTAATATTCTTAAATCGGGAAAAATCTAGAGTAATCTTTGTGACTTTTCTTAAAACTTTTTCCAAAAATTTTACATTATATATTGGCCAATTATCACTTTCAAGTTGTATAAATTAAGGTACTTACAATAAATGTAATGCCTCTTAGAAAGTGTCACAACTCTTTCATATATCCTTTTTAAGAAAAAGTTAGGTTGTTTCATAATCAAAGAAATGTCGCCCTTGATAAATGCATTAAGTAGAATTATGACTTTTTGTTATTATAATACTGCACACAAGTGATAACCAGAATCTCTTACTCACACATGATGGGCTGTTAAAATCCTCAACACTCATTTTTCAAATATTATTAGCAAATAGATTATTCAACTTGCAAGCACACCCTTCAAATATAAACTATAAAAGTTTGGAGACTCTATGCACCTGATAAGGAGAACATAATGCCTTCCACCTTGTAATCTGTATTTTGCTATGCTCTATGATTGACTCACGATCAATCATAATATTATACATATATTCACCATTAAGCTCAACTCTATAAAATGACTTCATAGGTTAGCTTATGAATACATGTATTAATTAGAAGAAAAATATCTTACTTTTCAAACAAATATTACTCAATAACTAGACAACTGCTTCCCTGTACATGTCTCATAGAGTCAAATTATTCATGACTATAGGTAATAGACTAAACTACCAATTCGCAATATTGACAAATGTTGTGAAGGGCACTAGTGTAAAATATAATTTTAATGAAAACAGTCTCACATTGTGAGGAAGCAAACCCATTCACTCACTTTTGTTTGTCTGGTCATCTTGGAACATTTATTTCATTTAATGACGTGCTGTAGTGTTTGTATATTCCTCCATAATATGTATGTCATAAAATTTAATTCTATGAAACATGCAAATTTTAAGGATAGTAGGTTATTCATATTGGTTTAAGAATATGCTTCATCTTAAATCTTTGTTAATGAAAATTTCAATATTTATTAAATTTCTACATTTTGTTAATACAAGACTGAAAATATATACAGGTTACTATCGTACAAGAATGGTTAGTCAAATCCTATAATCAAGTCTATAATTGATCCAGTCAAGTCCAAGTCCTATAATTAAGTCTATAATCAATCTAGTCAATGTTCCTATAATTCTTCTACTGCTAAGAATGGAAAAAATTGATATGTTCCTAATATGTAAAAGAATGTGTCTGATATAGTAAGTGTTGAATATAGTCTTCTCTCCAGTTAAGAAGACTTAAAATTTAACCATTGTCTCATCATTGCATGCACAGGAGCATCAAAGGTGATTTATGAGAAGGACAATCATTAACATATCTCAAACATACCTAATAATTTTACGCATATGTTTACTAAAATAATAATAGTGATGTCATTGAATCAACACAATTTACGTAAACCCAAAGATTTAATATGCCCTAAGTAAGCATCTCTAGGTAGAGGTTTAGTAAGAGGATTAGCAATCATTCCGTGTCCCAATGTATATTGCGAAATGACTTCCTTTTGAGTAATAATGTTCCTTCTAAAATTATATTTAGTGTCTATATGCTTAGTTTTGTAATGGTATTTGGGATCCTTGGTGCAAGCAATCGTTGCTTGATTATCACAATTGATCATTACTGGTTTTGACTTTTTGAAAGAAATCCCATATGTTGCATAAACCATCTGAGCCAAGCTATTCTTGTCATACTACTAAAGATGCTACAAATTTAACCTTCATTATTGATAAGGCTATGCATGTTTGCTTCTAACCATTGTAAGAGATAGCACTATCGTTAAGTAAGAAGACATAATTGGAGGTTAATTTTAGCTCGTTTAAATCTCTTCCCCAATCAGCATTGGGATACCTTACAAAGTTTAGCTTACTTCCTAATAACATAGAGAATAATATATAGTACCTCAAAGATACCTTAATGTCGTCTTTACTATCATCCAATGAGTAAGTCCTAAATTTTGATGATATCTACTAACAAATCCCACTGCATAACATATATCGGGTCTTGTACATATCATATCATACATTAAACGTCCAATTGCACTCGAATAGGGAACTTTTTCCATTTCTTTTCTTTCTTGCATGGTCTTAGGGCACATCTAAGCCTCAAACTATCACATTTTGCTATAAGGATGTCACCGAGCTTCCAATTTTGCATGTTAAGGCTTGTAAAAGAGTAACAAGTTTCTTCAAACAATCCCTTTCAATTTTAATACCTTATACATAAGCTGCTTTATTAATGTCATTTCAAAAGTTAAAGATAACCATTATTTTTAATTGATACAACAAACTCTAAATCATTTCCAACTAGTAAAATGTCACCAACATATAATGATGGGATCACAAACTTACCTTTGGATGGCTTAACATACATATGATGGTCTTTTCCAATCATTGCGAATTTGAATTAAACTAATTTTTGGTGAAATTTTAAGTATCATTATCTAGATGATTGTTTTAGGCCATTATATAGATCTACCTACTTACAAACTTTATGCTCTTGACCTTCAATTATGAAACCCTCTAGTTGTTTCATATAAATTTGCTCTTCTAGCTCTCCATTGAAAGTGTTGTCTTAACATACATTTGGTGAAGTTTTAAATCCATCTTTGCAACTATAGGTAAAATGAGATGAATAGCATCAAATCTCACTACAAGAGATAAAAGGTTTCCCTATAGTCTATTCCCTCTTTTTGAGTATATCCTTTAACTATAAGGCATGTCTTGTATCTCTCAATGGTCCCATTTTCCTTGCATTTAATTTTGAGAACCCAACTGTTGCCAATTGCTTTTTGCCTTAGTGGTAAGTCAACTAAATTCCATACATGGTTGCATCTCATAAACTCCATTTCCCCTTCCATTATGTTTGTCTAATTTTCCCTAGCAGGACTTGAAAGAGTTTTTTTTTTTTTGCAAGCTATTAGGCTATTCTTCATCTTTTGGTTAAATCATAAAAGCATCTCCCTCAATCTCAAAATGATGAAGTAGAATACTCTTACATTGACTTTTATCTAACCGTTGGGTCTCTTTGGAACCAATTTATCAGACAAAATAATGTTCCCACTAATTTCATTAATGAATCATCAGTTTCATAAAAACCAATAGTTTTATCAATTAGACCTTTGCTAGGAAAATGATTTTCTAAAAATGTAGCATCCCATGATTCTAGTTCAGTTACAATTCCATCACTATTTTTAGCAAGAAATATGTAAACTTTTGAATGTTTTGGGTATCTTATAAAGATACATTTCTTTCCTTTTAGACTTAATTTTCTAAGTTCCACAAAAGGAATATGAACATATGCCGTAGACACTTAAGGTCTTAGGTTACTTAAATCTGGTTTCGTATAGGTCCATAATTTATAAGGTATAAAAGAAACTTTTTAGAGGGCACTTGGTTAAGTATATAGATAGTTGATAAAGCATCTCCTTAAAACCTAACTGTTTCCATTAATGTTGTATTCCTTCACTTAGCAGCATCATTTTGTTATAGGGTCTTTGATCAGTTGACCATCTTTGTAAGCCCCTAGATTTTTCGATAAATATAAGTAAACCTTAGAACCGGAAGTCAAACCGGAACCCTAAAGTTAACATAGTTCTATGTTTAGTCTAGTGAATCTAGATCCAGTAATCCCATGTTCTTAAACCTTAGACAACAAAATTAAGATAATTGTGGAAAATAGCTCATAATAATATAGGAAAATTTAAAAATATCATATTCGCAAATTTTCTAGTATCTTTCGGATCTGAACGGGATCAGTTTTTAAAAACCGTGCCCTAGTGTACCGGATAGTGAAAATATTCCGACAACACCAATAGACTAGTAAAAACATAAGGATTTCAAAAATATCAGTTTTAGAATTTTTTGGTAATTAAAAATAGCAGATATAGGCCGTTTACGCATATTTTCCTTACTACCGGTATTTTAATTGTGTGGTCTACTATTCATAGTACTTTTCTACTATTTATTACTATTAATCTATCTCTACTTTTCCTTACACTCTATTCTTATACACTACCATGCCTATACCTTACTATTTACCTTCCCCATACAACTTTAATCACATAATACTTTACATATTACTTCTTTTTATTACAAAACAACAAAATAAATTAATTTCCTCCCCTTTACAAAGCCAAAACCGACGCCTCCCCTCTCTCTCTTTTATCATTTCCATTTTATTTTATTACATCTAATTTCCACTCCAAAACTCTATAAATACCCCATTCCTTCTTCATTCTTTCACACAACTCATTTCCTTCTAAAACTTTACCAAAATCACTCCATAAAATCCTTCTCCCAAATTCTCTCCCAAGTTCTCTTTTCTCTCCATAAAACCATTTCCCACATATTACTACAATCTATTCTATTCCTTTTCAACAAACACATAACCTTAGATAAAAATTTTCTTACATACAATCATCATGTTCATATAACTTAGCATGAGCTTAGTGTATGTTTCTTAGACTCATGAGAGTTAAAGAAGTAATAATATGTTCATGTTTTGTTTTTATTCATGTTCTTGTTTTACATTATGTTATTATTGTTATTATGTTGTTATTATTATTGTTATTATTATTTGTTCTAATCTAACTTCTATATAGTATTATGTATATATATTTCTTTAGAGCATATAAGCTCACTTGTTATTTATTTATTTTCATGCTTTGCAATTTATTTATTTATTTCATGCTATTATTAAGACTAGTCTTTTTAGTCTTAAATTTGTCCTTATCAAGTCAAAACAATTTTCTTTTCTTTTCTTTTCTTTTGAGACTAGTCTATTCTTAGTCCCAGGATACCTTGATGTAGCTAAGGTTCCTAATACTTGACTTTACTATTATGCTCTTATTACATTTATCCTATTATGTTGTTTTTCTCAAAGTTACATATTCTCATTCTTGCATGAACATGTTGATATTGTCTCAATAACTATGAAAAAGAGTTTTCTTTAGTAAAGAAAAATAATAAATCTCTTTAAAAATAGATCATTATCATGTCAGAAATGATTTTCCCATAAAGACGCAAAGTTTTATCTTAACAAATCTTTTCCAAAGTTAGAAAAGCTCATCACAAGTTTCTAATAATAATAGTACATGGGATTTCATCCAAGTTTATATAGAGTAAAATATCACATACTCTCTTTTTAAAACCAAGGAAATAGGAAAGTTTCTTAAAAAAAAATTAATATTGCTAAATCATTGTTCAATAAAGGTTCTCTTAAACTCATTTATCGAAGTTTTCTACCAACACTCTAAAATACTAAAGTCTAGACAAGTTTTACAAAATTATCAAGGAATAACCTTTCTAAAGATAAGCCTTACTTAGGAAATAAAAAAAATAAATAACTTATAAGATCATTGATATTATTTATCTAAAGTGGATCTAACTTTAGAAAAACTTTAGAACAAATAACCAAGAAATATTTAGAAAACTATATTTTCTAGCCATTAGAAATAAAGTTGTAGGAATCTTAAAAGATTAAAATTACTTTTTGAAATTTAATTATTCTCAATAACTAAGAAATTGAATTAAAAGAAGGAAATACTCACTTATGATAATTTAGGAAATTTTCGAAACAAAACTAATTTCTTTTCAATTCTTAGCATAATCTCACTTTAAGACACATTGTTTTACAAAAATCATTGTTGAGACAACACCACTACATTCATGCATATAATTTGAGTCTATTCAAAGGATTTTTTCAAACAAACAAATATCTATATTTTTGGTACAAAGATTTTTGGATGGAGAAAAGTTTGAAAACTTGAGTTTTGAAATCTGGAAATTTCGTATCAATTCTGTATGTCACTATTCCGAGATCCAAATAAATTTTTTTGATAAAAATAACCTTAGAAATAGATAGATCTTTTCGAGTAGGTAGAAATCGGTATATAATATGCGAAATTTCGTGTTAAAATGAGCAAGTTATGGCTATTTTAAATTGGGATTTCCATTTATACGATTTTTGACGAATTCAATAAGATAGAATTAGAGAAATTGAGTAGATTTTGGATAAAATACTCACTTCGTGTATTTCTTTTGTCTATAGACGAGTGAGTTTCCTTTACGTTTATATTTTCGCGCATGTGCCTATAGAATAGAGCACTAGATGTTAGGAAAAGATAAAATTGATATGCATGTGGGATATCATGGGAATTATATATGTGAATTGTTATGTGCGATCAATAAACGATAAGTATATCGGAACCCAATCTGTGATTGATATAATTGTTTCTATATATGTATTGCTATGTGTGTAATTAATGCTTGATCACTTTAAATGATTTAATGTCATATTGGAATCCCCATATAATAAATTGCTCATGCATATCACTTGGAATATCATTTCGAAATTTTGCTACTATTCTTCAGCGTGGGACCAGAAATGTAAGTTGCCTAGCTACATATTGAGAGTTTAGGACGTTTGGGGAATACGGCCTCAAGTTGTAGCCGAACCCAATTGATCGCTTTGGGTAAAGAAAGCCCGGGGACTAGTAGTACAGTTCATTGGAACCCCAAGATGAGCGCAAACTTTTAAGAAGGTCGTTTGGGGCCCAGTTCAAATCATTCCCTAATCACCGATGGAGGGGTAAATCCATAACACATACGAAACTGGATAGTCGTATGTACTGTTTGATCATATGGTTGTTGCATTTCATATGCTTGTTTAATGAACTTGGTTGAATGCCTGTTGTGAGTACTTTTGCGTAAGGAATATCTCAATAAGCTAGTTGTGCTTATACCTTTATAGGCTTTTAATATTGCAGGATTGTATTTTGCACCCGAGACTATCTTGATCATCCGGGTAGAACTTTTTTGGGAAGCTTTTGGAGAAACTCTTTTTTGAAGTCTTAGAGTAGATTTCTTCTAAAATCTTCTAACTTTAGTTATTTATCTTAGTAAGACCATGTTGTTATGGAAATTATCAGGGGAATGCCCCTTAAAAGTTGTAAGACTTTATATTTCAGTGAAATATATGAAGTGTTGTTTTGTATATTCCGCTACCAATATCTTAAAATGCATTACTCCACCAGTCTTCCTTTGATATGAATGTACGCCTTGTACCGATATAGAAGTTTTCGAGTGACTGAGGTAGTCATTCTTAAGTTTTAATATTGTGTACGGTGGGCTGTCACGTTTAGGGTACCCGTTGGGGCATGACGATCTTAAAATTCATTTTTATTATATAGCTCTTCAATTTGCTCAAATAGATATTCACCCCTTATTAGTTCTAAAGGCTTTTACCTTTTCATTTAACTGATTTTTCAACTAAATTTAACAATTGATAAGTGTTACGAGACCCATATGCTTTATACTTATTTGGACACATTTGTTATGTTTTTCTTGTGATTTGATAAAGAAAAGGATACTTGTTTTATGAAATATTTATTTCGGGGTTTGAAGAGCTCATTTGGAAGACGTTATGATGATTTAAGAGAAATAAAAGCAAATAAAGCAAGTTTAGGTCAGTTTGCACAAGAGATAAGGCTTTTATTTTTCAACCCTTCCTTTAGCACGACCAGGGTAAGCGGCAGAGATGAGCTTAGAAGATTATAAATACTTGACTTGCTTTCACATTTATAGAGTTTTAGATCATATTTTTCTAAACCCTAAGAGGAACTATGACAATTTAGGAGAGTTTTGAGAGAGAATATCAGAAACATTCCTCTGGTAGAGAGATAATTTAGAGAAGGCTTCACGAATTTTTAGAATTTCACAGAAGCGTTTGGACTTCATTGTTTCAATTCACCAAGGATTAAGGTTCCATTGCTCTATCTCATTATAATCTTTAATTACTTCTCTGAATTATTGATTTATATTGTTACATCTATGGAGGAGTAGTTGATTTAGCTTAGGTTTGTGGATCCTTAGGTCAATTTCATGTAATTCTATTATGCTTAAATTAAATCTGTGTTGATTTATTGAATTCAATATCTTGAGCTTAATAGATCTTGAATTTATATAGTGCACAATATGGGTTCATGTTTGACTTTGTTAAAATAGATTGAGAGGCCTTTTTAATGAATAGATCTAGGCTATTGATGATATTGCTCATAACTATCTAGAGATAAAAGTGGTGAAATCTTTTGTTATTGATTGATTGCATGAGATACATTATTAATCAAAGGATTCTTGATCTTTATGCAAATCTAGGTTGCTAATAGTTAGGAAGAGATTCTAGCGGTTTGATTTAGGTTTAGGTGCTTTTGATTTCTAGAGGAAATCTAGTATAATCTAGTGAATCTAACAATTTAATGATTCAACATAACTTTTATTGAGAATTCATTGAGTTACATAAATAAAATCAAGGTAAAGCATGGCCTAAGCTCCTTGTGAATTGATTCATCTTAATTCTTTTATGCTTGCTGTGAAACTTGTTAGTAGAAATAGTCACCAACTTTCCATTAGAATACGGCCTAGATCTTTCTACTATGCTACTTTGATAGGTATGCTTGCCTTCTTGAGATCATGGTTAGATAAGATTTAGAAAAGAAAATATAAATTTAAAACTTGGTCTGCAATTTCAAGAACCAAGAATCTTTTGAAAGAATCTATTGCTTTAGACTTGTGAAGAATTAGATAAATATGACTAGAACAAGTTTAATAATCTAGAAATGTAATGAAATAAGATGATTCATTCCTTCCTTTTACATTCATGGGGCCACAAATATCTAATTGTATTAATTGCAATGGATAAGTGGATCAAGTTGCTTTACTAAAAGGCTTTCTTATTAATTTATCAGCTAAACATAATTTACATTTAGGCAATTCAATTTTAGCTTATGAGCCTAAAAGGCCTTCTTTAGCTAATTTATTCATTCTATCTTGCTTGATGTGACCTAATCTAGTATGCCAAATGTTTGCATCGACAATATATTTTTTTTTTTTTTTAGTTGATGCCATAAAAGAAAAACAATAATAAAGTCTTTCATTATTTAGTTCAACATCTAGTACAATAAAACTATTTGACATAAATCCAGACTCATAAAATATAGTTCCCAAATAGACATCAACATTATTGCCACTAAAATTAAGACTATACCTTAAACTTACGTTTTGAAACAAAAACTAAGTTTCATTGGATCTTTGGAGCAAAAAGGATATCATGTAGGATGAGAGTCTTGTCACAATGCAAATCTAACTTGCAAGTGCCTATACCTTTAACTTTAACTCTGGTATTGTTACTGTTAGGTTCTCTTTATTTTATTTTGATGATAACTAAAGAAGAATAAAATATAATAAGATTTATTAAGTGTGCAGTGTGCAGATTATCAGACAGTAAGTCAGACAATAAGGTTCTGATCTTTTAAACATCAGGCACTAAGAAAATTCAAGGGTGAAATATTAATATATCAGACGAAGGTTAGACTTTCTGGTTCTTCATCAGACAGTATAAAGAAGCTGTCACGTTCAGATCAGGTTTTTCTAAATCGGATTTATTGGATTGATTTTTCATAAGTAATTGATTGAAGGCCTAACTCCTTTATTAGATATTAGAGAGTATATCTAATACGTTCCAAAGGAGGATTTAAATCTCATGAGGATTTTGAACTTTCAAGATGTTTATTTTTTACTGTTCATCTTCTTCAAGTAGCTTGCTGTTTCAGACGTGCAGTGATTTCTTCTAACTTCTTCATATCACGTGAATTGTATCAAGCTGAAGATTGTTGTTAAAAATTCTCTGGATAAGGTACATATCAAATCTCGGATTTTGTGGGAAGATTGAATAAATTTTCAAATCTGTTAAAATCGGTAAGGATATGGATTTTCGTTACTGTGTGATATCCTTTTAGTTACATCAACAATCATCCTTTTGTTCAAGATTTTATTCCACAGTATCAAAATATTCCAGCAAAGAATCTTACAGAATTATCTCCAGATTTGTTTTTCAAATTACGAGATAATTTCTCTTCTATCTATATCTCCTCGTATTCTTTTAACAACTAGAAGCTGTGTTCTTGAAGATTTGGGATATCAATATTTTCAGTTTTTTTTTAAATTTTGAATCAGCTCCACGGCATATTTTGTTTTGTTAGATAAAGATAAAGTTTGTTGAAGTCCGTTGAACTGAAGGAAAAAGACCAGGATATATTTATATATATATGTATAATGTTTCAGGAAAAAAGAACAGAAGATACGAGATTGAAAAAACCCAGAATTACACGAGCTGAAATTTTACTTTCAATATTATACTTCTACTTCAAGACGTTCCGTCAGACACTAGTCAAATACTAGTCAGACATTTTGTGCAAAACTCCAAAACTTACTTTCTTCTGTGTTCTTGTGCTCAAATATTAGAGTGTCTATTGTAACTCTTGATTGAAGATTCTCTACTCTTGTATTGAGTGTGTTGAGAGTTGTTGAGAGGATTACAAATAATCTTGTAGTCTGTGTTTAGCCAATAGATATAGGCTTGTGAGACAGAACAAGATTCGATTGGTGTTTGTAATCTCTTTTTGATTAATTGGATTAGTGGATCGACCCGGTTGGAAACCGGATCCCCAGCAGTGGAGCTGGAAGAGAGGACGTACTCGCAAGGAGGAACCTCTATAAATTTCTGGGCTCATTTAATTTTCTGCACTTTACTACTCTGCAATTTTTATTGGTTATAATTGTTTATATTGTTGTTCAAATCATTTTCTTATTAAGTTCTACAAAGCAACAATATTTATCTAAGTTATAATCTGATTCTCTAAATTATTTGTTAAAAGAAGTTTCCAAAGTTTTTAATTTGTTAAGTGTTTTCAAAATTTTTTAAAAGCAAACAATTCACCCCTCCCCTCTTGTTTGCATATCTGGGACCAACATTTGGTATCAGAGCAGAGTTCTTTTTTAAGAAAAAAGTGATCAACTATGGAAAACACTATTACTATTGCTTCAAATCGGATTCCATTTTTTGATGGAACTAATTTTCCCTATTGGAAATGCAAATGGAAACTTACATCAAGGCCACTGATTTCTCCTCTTGGCAGATTATTCAATATGGCGACAAGCAAGTTGTACTCAATGACAAGAGTGAACTTGATGATGATGAAAGAAAGAAGCTTGAGATGAACAATGCAGCCAAGAATATGATCCTGATGAGCATATCACAATCTGTGTTTGCAATGGTTTCATCATGCAAAACTGCCAAAGAAATTTGGGACAAACTTTGTGAAACCTATGAAGGAGCAACAATGATCAAAGACACCAGAAGAAGTGCCTCATGCATGACTATGAATTATTCAGATTCAAAACGGGTGAAAGTATCTCTGATGGCTTTAATAGATTTACTTTAATTACTAATGAACTTGCATTGCTTGGTAAGGAATTTGATGACAGTGAACTAGTAAGGAAGATTCTAAGGATCTTACCAAGTTCGTGGGATTCAAAGACAAATGCGATAGAAGAAGCTCATAACTTGGACACGCTGAGTCTAAGTGAACTAAGAGAAAAGCTTCAAGCCTATGAATCCAAGCTGAAACATCAGCAGGAACAAGAGAAAGTCAGGAAGTCTATTGCTTTTAAGGCATCGGTTGAGAAAGATCCATTGTCAGACGATGAGTCAGACAGTGATGATGAAGTTGATGATGTGAATTTACTAGCTAGGAAGCTCTCAAAATTCTTCAAGAAGAAAGGTAAGCGTTCTAACCGAAGCCGTTATGCTAATGATCGGTTTAAAAGTGATGCAGGAAATCTGATTAATGAGAGAAAAGAAAGAAAAGAAGAAAGAGAAGAAAGAAATTGTGTGCTACGAATGCAGAAAACCAGGACATATCAAGTATGCCTGTCCAGTACTTATGAAGAAAATGGAAAAATACAAGTTAAAGCAGAAAGCACTTATGGCAACATGGAGTGACTTAGATGAGTCAGACGCTGAGTCAGACGATGAGTCAGACAATACAGAAGAAGCCAATCTGTGCTTTATGGCTTTATCTGAGGTAACTTCTGATTCTGAAGATGAGATGCCAGAAAGTATTCGAAAGCAATTTAAAAAACTACTAAAGGGCATTTCAAAAGCAAATGAGAAAATTGTTTTGAAAAATGAGAAAGAAGCTTTAAGTCAAACAAATCAACTTTTAGCTGAAGAAAACGACATCTTCAAAAATGATATTGAAGTTTTACAAAGTGATAATGAAAAATTACGCATTACTCAAGATGTTTTTAAAAAGGAAAATTCTGAGTTAATCACAAATTAAAGAACTTAAGGAAAGAATGGAACACATTTCAAAAGATTTAAGTTCTACTTTTCGAAAATTTTCTGAAAGTGATGAAAAACTTCAAAGGTTGATTTCTTCTCAAAGACTTGGTAATTCAAAAATTGGTTTAGGTTTTGATCAAGCCGAATCTTCAAACCAAACTAAAATAAAAACTTTTTATTAAAGGAGAAGAAACAAAAAGTAAAATACCTGTTAATTTGGTAAAATTACTATGAATCCTAAATCCTTTGTAAGAAAAAGGTATGTCAGTCAATATCATCAACAAAATAACCATTATCCAGTCAGACGGTATTTTAGACAGTCCGTCAGACGGTTTGACAGAAGATACCCAAATCAGTTTCAAAAGAAAACGGTAAGATCTAATTCCTATGCTTGTTTCTTTGTAACAAAGTGGGACATATTGAGAAACATTGCTATTACAAAAATTACAAGCTCAGTAAACAACAAGCTACAAATTTAAATTCTATGAGCTTGAGTTTTGGTGGACCCAAACTAGTTTGGGTTCCTAAGAAGGTTTGATCCTTCTGTGATTACAGGAACATGGAGCACAAATTAAAGGAATATGGTATCTTGATAGTGGGTGCTCACGCCATATGTCTGGAGATGCTTCACTGTTCACAACAATAGAATGGAAGAATGGAGGATATGTCAAATTTGGTGACAATAGTAAGGTGAAAATAATAGCAACTGGTACTATCGGATTTCCTCCAACCACAATCGAAAATGTTTCTCTGGTAAGAGGTCTTAAACACAATCTCTTGAGTATTAGTCAGCTTTGTGACAAAGGCTACAAGATGACTTTTGGTAAGGATAAAGTAGAAGCCTTTAATCAAGATGGTGAAAAGATCTTTGAAGGGTTTCGAAAAAGGAATATATATATGATAGAGCGAAAGTGGAAACTGAAAGTTGTTTTTTAACCATGCATGATAACATATTTCTCTGGCATAAAAAGCTTGGCCATGTCAACTTTTCTCAATTGGAAAATCTTTCAAAGAAAAATCTTGTACATGGTTTACCAAGAATTTTTATAAAAAATGATGTAAGATGTGATACATGTTTAAAGAACAAAATGGTTTCAGTATCACATAAATCAAAAAAATTTATTTCCACAAAGCGTCCTCTAGAACTTCTTCATCTAGATCTTTTTGGTCCTACTCGCACCTTAAGTCTTGGAGGTAATAAATATGGTTTGGTAATTGTCGATGATTTTTCAAGATTTACATGGGTATTTTTCTTAAGACATAAAAATGAAGCCTTTCAAGTCTTCGAAAAATTTTCAAAACAAGTACAAAATGAGAAAGGTTTCTCAATCATTAGCTTGAGAACAGATCATGGCAAGGAATTTGAAAATGAAAGCTTCATGATTTTCTGTGAAGAAAATGGAATTAAACATAATTTTTCTGCACCATATACTCCACAACAGAATGGAGTTGTTGAAAGAAAGAATAGAATAATTCAGGAAATGGCTAGAAGTCTCTTAAATGAAAGTGGCATTGCACAATATTTTTGGGCTGAAGCTGTTTCTACATCATGTTATATTATTAACAGAGTTTATGTGAGACCTTTGACACAGAAAACAGCATATGATATACAAAGGAAGGAAGCCTAACGTCTCCTACTTCCATGTTTTTGGAGCTAAGTGTTACATCAGGAAGTCTGGATTAAATCTGGGCAAATTTGACGAGCGAGCTGAAGAAGGAATTTTTCTTGGGTATTCTCAGAAAAGTAAAGCTTTTCGTGTTTTTAATAAATCCTCTAAGATTGTAGAAGAGTCTATTAATGTTAAATTTATTGATTCTTCTGTGATTGATGTGTTTGATGATTGTCCTAAATCTAAACACAAGGATGAAAGTTTAAACTCTCAAAAAGGGATAAAAGATGAAGCTGAAATACCTTCTGAACCTAAGTCAGACGTTGCGTCAGACGGTATGTCAGACGGTAAAGCAGAACCTTCACAGGTTGAAACTGAATCTTCTAACCTTGGAGATTTAAACCTCACCATCCATCCGAACAAGTAATTGGTAACATTGGAAGTGGTGTTAAAACTAGATCAAGTTTTAAAGATTTTGAAAACCACTTTGCTTTGCTTGCTGATTTTGAACCTACTTCTATTGATGATGCTTTGAAGGATAGTAATTGGATTAATGCTATGCAAGAGGAATTAAACCAATTTGAAAGAAATGAAGTTTGGGAATTGGTTCCTAGACCTAAAGAGAAAAGTATAATTGGAACAAAATGGGTTTTCAAAAATAAAGCGATGAAAATGGAAAAGGTTGTAAGAAATAAAGCTCGTTTAGTTGCAAAAGGTTACTCACAAGAGGAAGGAATTGATTTTGATGAAACTTTCGCACCTGTTGCTAGATTAGAAGCTATTCGATTATTGCTTTTGCATGCTTCAAGAATTTTAAACTTTTTCAAATGGATGTTAAAAGTGCTTTTTTAAATGGTTATATTAAAGAGGAGGTATGTTGAACAACCTCCAGGATTTGAAGATCCTTTTAAGGAAAATCATGTCTTTAAACTCAAAAAGGCTTTATATGGTTTAAAGCAAGCTCCTAGAGCTTGGTATGAACGTCTGAGTGCTTATTTGATAAAAAATGGTTTCAAAAGAGGAAAAATAGATACTACCTTGTTTTTGAAAAATCTTGATAATGATTTATTAGTTATGCAAATCTATGTTGATGATATTATTTTTGGTTCAACTAATGAATATCATTGTAGAGAATTTGCTAAGTTAATGCAGGGTGAATTTGAGATGTCTCTCATGGGAGAATTAACCTTCTTTCTTGGTCTGCAAATCAAGCAAACATCTGATGGAATTTTTGTCCATCAAGAGAAATATACAAATCAAATTGTCAAAAAATATGGATTTGAAAGTGCAAAACTTAATTCAACTCCAATGAGTTCATCATCAAAGTTAGATCTTGACATTTTCTGGCAAAAAGGTAAATGAGAAGCTTTTTAGAGGTATGATTGGTTCTCTCTTGTATTTAACTGCTTCACGACCGGATATTCTATTTAGTGTATGCTTGTGTGCAAGATTCCAAAGTGCTCCGACAGAAACACATTTGTCTGCTATTAAAAGAATTTTCAAGTACCTTTCAAACACTTCAAATTGGGCATATGGTATCCAAAAAATAACAATTTTAACCTAATTGGATACTCAGATGCTGATTATGCTGGTTGTAAAATAGATAGAAAAAGCACATCCGGTACTTGTCAATTTCTTGGTGATAAGTTAGTTTCTTGGTCTTCCAAGAAACAAAACTCTATTGCTCTATCAACAGCTGAAGCAGAATATGTTTCCATTGGAAATTGTTGTGCTCAAATTTTATGGATCAAACAACAGTTGAGTGATTATGGCTTATGTTTTGAAAAAGTACCAATCAAATGTGATAATACTAGTGCCATAAATCTAACAAAAAATCCGGTTCATCATTCGAGATCTAAACATATTGAATTTCGTCATCATTTCATTAGAGATCACGTTTCAAATGGTAATATTGAAGTTGAATTTGTGCCAACTGATATTCAATTTGCTGATATTTTTACTAAACCTTTGGATAAAACAAGATTTGAGTTTATTAGAAATTAAATTGGAGTGTGTAATCCATTTGCTTGAATGAAATTTTTTCTTGAGTCAGACAGTGTGTCAGACGTTGTTATTGAAAATCTTTCAGACAAAATTTTACTTAAAAAAAAAAGAAAGGAGGAAACCGTTTTCTCTTCCTGTTTCGAATTTCCCAATAAAAACTTCATTGGTAACTGTCTTCATTTATATCTTCTCTCTCTCTCAATATCTTCGATTTCTCTACTTCAAATCAATCTCTTAATTTCATCATTATGCCTCCACGAAAATCATCCAGAGTCGTTGCTGTCTTCTCTCGGGCAAAGTCTTCTCTAACTCCAATGGAGATATCAGACACTGATTCTCCACATTCTCCACAATCTGATGAACCCCAATCAGATGTTCCTAATCCAAACCCTAACCCTAGCAAATCCACTTCATCTCCTGTCTCTCTTGAACGAACCTCAACAGATCAATCTAAAGAAGAAACTGCTTCCGTTCAAGAATCAGACAATGATGACTCCTCAAAGGTTGCTTCGTCAGAGAGTACATCAGACGAACTTAGGGTCCCTACAAAAAAGGTAAAGAAATCTCCTTTATCTTCTAAGAAGGGTTCTAGTGTGTCTCGAACTGCTGTGAGAGACAATTCTAAAATAGAGGAATGTTATTTCATTGATATCAACTTCTTTGTAGAAAGAGGGTTACACATTGATGAGTTTCTTGAGGAAATCAAATGCAAAAAATTGTGTACTCTCAAAACCTGTGATTATGGAGAAATTGTTCTAGAATTCTATAGGAATCTTAATCTGAACAAGAAGAACAAATTGTGTTCTAGGGTTTGCGGTAAAGATGTCACTTTTACTCACAAAGATCTGATAAACTTCTTGGGATTGGATGATTGTGAGGACTCAGTTGAACTAGCATTACTTGGAAGACAACAGCTGTTCAATTTGTTGAATGATAATTTTGAAACAAAGGTTAAGAGAGATTTTTATTTTACAATTTCCACTGATTGTCAGATTACTGCATAAGATAGTTTGTTCATGTATTTTCCCGAAGCAAGGAAGTAGAATATCTATTTCGGTGGATGAAGCAAAATAATTTTGGGAATGACAAAAAAGAAAAAAGTAGATGTTGCTGGGAAACTTCTGTGTCATGCTCTGACAAATGCAAGAAGAACCTTTTGGACATTTGATAATAAGTCTGCTAAAATGGAAGAAGTTCAAGCTTCCAAAAAGGTCTGTCCATCGTATTGAGCGAAAAAAGGTAGATGCACACACACTGCATCACATGGGAATCTATTTCCAAGAAAAAGTGTGGTTTTCCAATGATATGGCAGTGTAATTTGATCCTAGACACACTACAAGGGAGTTGCCATTGGATGAAGTTCAAAAGGGGAGTATTTGTTGATAATAGACCCAAAGCTGTTTCAGATGTTAGGTCAGACAAAAATGTTGGAAAATCTGACAAGAAAAGAAAAGGGAAGGCACCTAGGAAGTAAGGAAGAAGAAGAAAAGTGATCCACTGTTGGTCTAAAACTAGTCTAAAAGGAGTAGAAATTAAAGAAGGACACTCTCAAAGAGCATCAGACACTGAGTCTGATTCATCAGACATTCCTGTTCACCATCAGCCAGTAGATCCCGAGGCTTCAACTAGTAAGGATGTTGAGAGGATTAATAAGATGGAAAATGATCTTGCAACAATGAAAGAGTTGCTCTCTCAGCTGCTTTCTCAATCACCAACTCCTGCTGCTGCATCTACACAAATTCCTGTTGAGTCTGTCCAACCTAGTTCTCCTCAATCTCATGGTGAACAAACTCTTCCATCCTCTCCAAAAATGTCTGAACCTGAACCATTAGTTGAATCCTCTATATCTCCTACACAGGATATCTCTCAGACTCCACATGATCCTTCACCATGCCTGAGTATCATTCTTTACAGGCCCTTGGATTTATCCAAGATTATTGCTCAATATGCTGAATCTACAACATCTCAAAGCTTTCAACCTCCTGTTCAAAGAAAAAATCTGGTTCAAAATCTACATCAAAAGATGCTGATAAGGATAAGCCTGCCAAGAAACATGAAGACTCTTAATGTTTTGTTTTAGTTTTCGTTGATAAGTTTTTAGTTTTGTTGAACTGAATTTTTTTTACTGCTCTTTGTGTGTATTTGAACTTCAGTTTGTGGTTTTATTAATGCATATGATGTTTTCTTGTTATATTCTTAGCATCTGCTCAGGGGGAGTTTATTTGTTGATAACAAAAAGGGGGAGATGATGTTTTGATAATTTTTTTTAAATGGAATGTTTGATTTATGGTTACATGGAATGTTTTAATTGAATTACAAAATTTTTCAAAGGTTTTGTTATCATCAAAAAGGGGGAGAATGTTAGGTTCTCATTATTTTATTTTGATGACAACAAAAGAAGAATAAAATATAATAAGATTTATTAAGTGTGCAGTGTGCAGATTCTTAGACAGTAAGTCAGACAGTAAGGTTCTGATCTTTTGAGCATCAAACCTAAGAAAATTCAAGGGTGAATTATTATTATATCAGACGAAGGTTAGACTTTCTGGTTCTTCATCAGACAGTATAAAGAAGCTGTCAAGTTCAGATCAAGTTTTCTGAATCGGATTTATTGGATTGATTTCTCGCATAAGTAATTGATTGAAAGCCTAACTCCTTTATTAGATATTAGAGAGTATATCTAATATGTTTCACAAGGAGGATTTAAATCTCATGAGGATTTTGAATCTTCAAGATGTTTATTTTTTCACTGTTCACCTTCTTCAAGTGGCTTGCTGTTTCAGACGTGCAGTAATTTCTTCTAACTTCTTCATATCACGTGAATTGTATCAAGCTGAAGATTGTTGTTAAAAAAACTCTCTGGATAAGGTACATATCTAAATCTCGGATTTTGTGGGAAGATTTGAATAAATTTTCAAATCGGTTCTAAATCGGTAAGGATATGGATCTTTTCGTACTGTGTGATATCCTTTTAGTTACAGCAACAACTCATCCTATTGTTCAAGATTTTATTCCACAGTATCAGGAAAATATTCCAGCAAAGAATCTTATACGGAATTATCTCCAGATTTGTTTTTCAAATTACAAGATAATTTCTCTTCTATCTATATCTCTCATCGTATTCTTTTAACAACCAGAAGCTGTGTTCTTGAAGATATTACGAGATATCAATATTCTTAGTTTTTTTTTTTAAATTTTGAATCAGCTCCAACGGCATATTTTGTTTTGTTGGATAAAGATAAAGTTGTTGAAGTCCGTTGAACTGAAGGAAAAAGACCAGGATATTTTATATATATATGTATAATGTTTCAGGAAAAACAAAAACAGAAGATACGAGATTGAAAAAACCCAGAATTACACGAGCTAAAATTTTACTTTCAATATTATACTTCTACTTCAACAGACGTTCCGTCAGACACTAGTCAAATACTAGTCAGACATTTTGTGCAAAGCTTCAAAACTTACTTTCTTTGTGTTCTTGTGCTCAAATATTTAGAGTATCTATTGTTACTCTTGATTGAAGATTCTCTACTCTTGTATTGAGTATATTGAGAGTTTTTGAGAGGATTACAAATAATCTTGTAGTCTGTGTTTAGCCAATAGATATAGGCTTGTGAGACAGAACAAGATTCGATTGGTGTTTGTAATCTCTTTTTGATTAATTGTATTAGTGGATCGACCCGGTTGGAAACTGGATCCCCAGCAGTGGAGCTGGAAGAGAGGACGTACTCGTAAGAAGGAACCTCTATAAATTTCTGGGCTCATTTAATTTTCTGTACTTTACTACTCTGCAATTTTTTATTGGTTATAATTGTTTATATTGTTGTTCAAGTCATTTTCTTATTAAGTTCCACAAAGCAACAATATTTATCTAAGTTATAATCTGATTCTTTAAATTATTTGTTAAAAGAAGTTTCCAAAGTTTTTAATTTGTTAAATGTTTTCAAAAATTTTTAAAAGCAAACAATTTACCCCTCCCCTCTTGTTTGCATATCTGGGACCAACAAAGACCTTTCATAAAAATTTAGTTTTTATGTTTTCAAAACCTATTTAAGCATTTAAGATGGTAGATCTGTCATTTTACCATCCATATTCATGTAGGCATTTAAGATCTCATCTCTCTTTTGAGTTTTTGTGCACTAATAGTCATCAAGACCTTTGTCTTGAGTATATAAGCTTGCTAGTATATATATCTCTAGGTAGATGAGTCGAGGAAACCAAAAAGGAAAACTCTTTTCAAGAAATGAAATAGGATCGATTCGGATAACATGGAAAACCTAGCTTAAAAACCCTTTTATCAACTTCAAAACAAGTATTTTACAAGAAAAATGAAGCCTATAAGTGATAGATGATGTGGATGATAATTTTCATGAGTTTAAATGTGTTTTTACCAAGGAAAATATTTAAAACAAGAGATGAAGTCAAATGAAAATTTTGAGTTGAAAGTTCTTGTAAGGAAAATTCGTAATACTCAATAGGTGGTTAGAAAACACTAGTTTTCCAATCTCAAAAATGGTATTTTCTTAAATAAATAAAGTCCTTAGGGTATAGATAAAGTAAATACCTAAAGTTCTAAGTATAAAATGCATTTTTCTTAAGAGAATCAACTTAAGAATGAGTCTTGCAAAATTTGGATTTTTGGATCAACCCAATTATAAGACTCACTTATAAGTTTATAAATGAAGATTTAATTAGAGAAATAAAAGCCTTAGGATATAATTAATGTAAGGGTCAATTTTTCTTTAGAGTAAATAAATTTTCCTAAGGAAAATCCTTAGAACAAGTAAGAGTGGTCAAGTCTATCAAATCTACTAATTAACAAATGGCATGAAATGGTTTCCTAAGATAAAGGTTATTTAAATTCTTTTAATCTAAAAATTTATAAGAAATTAGGCACATAAGAATTCATATCATGACATTCATGATAGGGAAATTCATTACCATGGCATTTATTTTAATTCTACATTTGGAAACCTCAAGAACATTCATGAAAATCACATTTTTGGAATCAACATACCTACTGGTCAGAACTGATCCTTCATTTTTGAGACTTAAATGTTTTCAAAACTTGATTTGAACATTAGATTTAGAAAGATCTTTCAAAGTAGATAGAAATTGATATAAAATTTGCGAAATTCCGAGTTAAAACGACCAAGTTATGGCCATTTTAATTCGAGACTTCGGAAATGACGTGAATTTTGATTTCACTAAGTTGTCTTAGAGTTTTGGTATTCATAGATGGTAGAATACTTATTAGGGTATTTCTTTTGTGATTAGGCAAACCCGAGGACGTCGAGTCTTTACCATCGGATTACTACTACTAAGAGACCGGCGACCCAATGGCGGAGTGAGTTTTCTCTTCCCAAATTCATTTATTGTATGTGCTTGGTAAATTAGTGCACTAGAGTGTAGGTCAAGAGAAATGAATATGTATGATAAGGAATAATGGGAAATTGTATGTTGATGATGATATGAGAACTAAAGATAAGAATATCGAAATCGGGTGATAAATTCTAGTTGTGTAGTTGGTTAGGATGTATTGTTTGAGAAATTGTTTGATCACCTGAATAAAATGACTTAATCAACTATTCAAACTAATTCCAAATTCAGACATATACATATCATAATGGGAAGGAGCATTAGCATTGGTTGGTTAATCGTGATCCATAAACGAAATTAATGGTTGGTTAATTGTGATCCATAAACGAAATTAATTGTTGGTTAATTGTGATCCAGAAACGAAGTAATTGTTGGTTATCCGTGAACCATAAACGACATAAAGTTAGTACCGCAGTATTCGTTAATCTGCTAACCCAGGATGGAGGGCGCAAGTCTATCCACGTATGATTTCCGGCTGATCATATGTATGTTGTTATCATGTGTTTGGTACATTCACTTGCTGGTATAATCACTTGCTTGAATTGTTATGACATGAATGTTGTTGTAGGAGATTTCACTCACTAAGCTAGTTAGCTTATGTCCCTACAGTTCCTTCCTTTTGCAGCTACCGAATATATGGCTTAGACAGCGTTACCCGACCGCACTGGTACAAGAGCCAGGAGTTTCCCCTAGAAGTTGGAATTTCTGTTTAGACTTCCATAGGAAACTTTTAAGACTTTGGGTGACTGTATAAGGCCGCTAAATATTCTTTTGCGGGGGAATGCCCCTTAGTAAATGTAATATTTATTTTTGCATCATGAGTTATATCCTACTGCTAATGTATGTCAAGTTAAGCTTTTATCTCCATTTGGACTTGTATTCTATTGTCGTAAAGGTACGCCTTACATCTATATGAGGCCCTCGAAGGACTAAGGTGGTAACTTGAGAGTCTTGTATGGCATGTGGTGGGCTGTTACGTTTACAGTACCCTATGGGGCGTGACAGTTTAAGTTAGTATCAGAGCACTAGGTTATTAAGCATGACATTATAGTTTAAAAACTGAACCTAGAATTAAGCAACTAGGTTAATTTTGTCACGCCCCAAAGGGTACCCTAATCATGACAGTCCGCCACACTCAATATTAAAGCTTAAGTATGACAACCTTAGCCATTCCCAAAAGCTTCTATATTAAGTGTAAGGCGTACTTTCACAACTTTAGAGGACCATATATGGAATTATGAAGTTTAAGAAGATATAAATAACACATTTAAGAAAAGAGGACTCATAATAATCCTTCATTCATATCAATGACTTTTACACACTTAGGGACATATCCCCTTAATCACTAATCTATTACATGAGTATTTATGCATCATTACTAATACTACACTTTATCTAAATTTCTATTACCTAAAAAGAAATTACCTACCCGCAGGGTCCACATGGCCTTAACCATAAGTAGGGAAACTACAAAAGATATCTATTGGGGTATAAGCTAAAGGCTTAGTAAGAACTATTTCCATAAATAACTTCTTGTAACAAGATTCAAACAAGTTGATTAATCAAACAAATGTAATGCAACAAACACGTGGGCAAAAAACATATAGTTTTCCGGGAACTATATGTTGAATGGATTTGCGCCCTCCATTCAGGGTTTGGTGATACATAACCTCAATTCAAGTAGTTTTAATTAAAAAGTTTTCATGCCCGCAAGCACTCATCGCCAAGCATTCCGAATCTACTTGATTGACCTTGCTTTCATATCTTCCGCCAAGCATTTTCCTTAAGCCGCCAAGCAATCGCTTTCGGATCTCCCGCCAAGTGTTGCTTTCGACATGAGCTTACTATCTTTCTCACCCAAGGATAATAACCCAAAATGCAATGTGACTCACTTCGTGGTATGCATGAATTCATTTATTTACAAAGTCATAGCATAATTATTTTTGAATTTAAGGCGATCAAGGAATTTCATACAAATCAATACTATGCTATAAACAATCATTTAAAACAATTCTAGCTTCAATATTATTAAAAATTCTTTCAAAGAATTATTTTACATACATATCGGTTTGTCTTTTCCTAACTCTAATGCAACTAATTTACAAGCACAACAAGTATAGCATTTAATGGAAATAAACTCACGATGCCATGTCGACTATTCCTCTAAGCGGTTGAGTCGTTCACACACTCCTCTTAATCGTAATAATCCTCGGGTAAAGGAATCCTTCCTTGGGGTCACCTAGCGAAAGAAAATACCCACAATGAGTATTCCTTGATGATTTTCTTGAAATTTGACAAAACAATGTCAAAAGAACGTTAAAGTTCGTATAAAGGAATGTTCCAACTTAAAATGGCCATAACTTGGTCCGATCTTGACCATAACTTGGTCATTTTAACAAACAAGGTCATATAGGCCTCGAAACACTGGCGACAAAGTTCACCACGAGTTTTCCACACAAAACAACTTTGGTTCAAGAAATCAAAATTTGTTTGATAACTACTTAGTTATCTATATAGTTTGAAAAATTCTCTTTTTATACTATATAACTCATATTTAAGTATTCTGAAGTGTTTTGTTGTCCAATTATTTTTCTTGGATAAAACAATGTTTGGAAGAATATAGTTTTCAAAAATTGTTTTTGTAGATTTCTTAAAATGAATACCTTGTTTCCTTTTGTTTTCTAAAAAGTCTTTATGTTGGTTTTATTATTTTTCCTAACTTTTTGAAAATAAATTTTCTATTTTCTAAGTTTCTACTATTTTAGAAAACACACTATTCTTCCTATTTATTTTTCTTGTGCAAATTTCCTTTGTCTATTTGTTTACAAAAATCTTCATTTGAAAATTTCTCATTCTTTCCTCATGTCTTATGTTTTTCATAAAAATCATCCATACATAAAAATTTATTTTCTTGATAAAAACAAGGTATATCAATATGTGACTTAAGAATCCTTTTTATAGTAAAGTAGTTTCTAAAATTTTAGTGGTTTCTTCTTGTAAAAAGAAATAATTTTATTTTTGTTTTTAAACCATAGATTTTCTTTGCCTATTTGTTTGTAAAGGTCTTTACTTGGAAATTCCTTAGCCATTCATCTTGTTTATCTTTTTATAAAAAGAACCATTTTTGCATCAACAAATATTTTCTTTTGAAAAACAAAGTGTAATAATAAAGGTTTAAATAGCTTTTTTTAAGTAAAAGTAGTTTCTAAAATTATAGTGAGTTCTTTTTGTAGCTTAAAAGGAAATGAGTTTGTCTTTTGTTATAGATTTTATACTTTACATAAACTTATCTCTAAGTGACAAAATTCTTCCTTTGTTTAGTTATTTTTAGAAATTAAAATTTTTGGACAACAATATAAATGAACATGACTATGAGAATAATAATAAATAACATAAAACATAAAATAATAAAGTCAAGTATTGGAGTCTTAGTTTTTTCAAGGCTCCCGGGACTAAGAAGTAGACTAGTCCCAGAACAAAATAGAATGTAAGAAAGAAAAACTTGTTTTGACTTGATGAGGACAAGTCTAAGACTAGAGGCTAGTCTTAATCTAACAGGGAATAATTAAATAAATTGCAATGGAATAAATAAATAAATTGCTTTGCATGAAATAAATAAATTGCAAGTGAGTTTATATGCTCTAAAGATTATGTATATATACATATATATATAATAATATAACAATAATAAAATAAAAATAACAACATAAATGGATTGCATGAACAAAAACAATACATGAACAAAATGTAGCTTCCATAACTTATAGTCTTTGGAAACTCACACTATGGTCATGTAAAGTTACATGACTTGAAGAAGAAGAAAGAAATATGAGATGGTTACCTAAAGAAGACTTTGGTATGGTTATGTGGTTATGGGTTTTGGTTTATTGGTAGAGGTTGTTGTAGAATTATTTGAGAGAGTTTTGGATGGTATTTTGAGAGAGTTTTGAGAGGAAAATTTGAAGAGTTTTTGTATGAATTTGTGGGTAGTGAATGTGTGAAAGAAGTGACGGTATGAGGGGTATTTATAGAAAATGTGGAGTGATTTTTGTGTGATTAAAATAAATAAAAATTGAAACAAATTGAGGGAAGAGGGGGGCACAGGGGCGTTGGCCATAGTGGAGTAAGAGGGGGAGGTGATTTATTTTTTTGACTTTTTGATAAATGAAAGATGTAATGTGTAAGGTAGATGTGAAATAAAGTTATGAGAAAGGTAAAAAGTTAAGTTTATAGGTTATGTAGAGTGTAAGAGAGAAAAAGTAGAGATAAAAGAATAGTGTAGAATAGTAATGAATAGTGTAATGTAAGATAGATATGACTAATAAAGTATCGGTAGTAAGAAAATACGTGTATAATTGCTATATCTGTTATTTTTAGCTACCGAAAAATTTTGAAATTGATATTTTTGGAAAACTTATATTTTTACGAGTCTAACGGTATTCGAAATATTTTTATTATTCCGGGCTCCCGGATACGCTTTTGAAAACCGTGTTCGATCGGCTTCAAAGGACACCCAAAATTCGCAAAATTGATATTTTTATAAAACCTATGGTCGTTACGAACTATTCTAGCTAATTATCCCAACTTCGTTTTCCAGGGCAAAGAAAACGGCAATGCCGGATTTAATCGTTACGGTAAACTAGGTTTTGTTGACTTTTTCGGGTTCCGTTTGACTTCCGGTTTAGGGTTTTATGCTAAACCGATTCCAAAAATTTAGGGGTTTACAAATTTGGAGTTAAAGCTAGGCTAATTAGTAGTTTTTTTTGTTGTAGGTTTTTTGGGCGATACACGTGAGAGGGCTAGGAATTTCACCAAAAGTACAAATGAGACCATGGTGGAGTACCGTTTGAGATTACGGGTGTTATGTGAAGATTTTGCGCTAGCTCGACGACCTAGAACCTTAATGGAAATATATGGCTTGTGGAAAAAGGGATTAAGAGATACGATATGGGCAACAGTGATAGATCAACTTAGGTATGCTCCAATCAGAAGAAGAAGATGGACTGTGCTGGAAACCATCTATACCTTGGAAAGGGTAATGGTAGAATATGCTAATGAACCGATGCTAAGAGAAGCCACCTTCATTTTGAAGAACGAAGGGGACCCCACCCATCCAGACTTTAAGATGTGGAATAGTATTGGACCCCTTTATGTATATGCATATGATGATCTCTTGGACCATAGGGAGTGGAACATTGCCGACGCTCGAAACCACATAGTATGGCAAGCTAGATACCTTGGTATTTTACCATCCTTAGGGGGAGTACAAGCCCCACAGGCAAGAGATGGAGGAATGCAATCGATAGATGCCCCAGCTGTTGAAGGGGAAAATTTAAATGAAGAGGATAATGAAGTGGAAGAGGAAGAGGAAGAAGAGGAGGATCCAAATTGGCAAGATGAGGAAGTACCTAGAACCCCTACCCCTCCAGCCATGGCCCTAGAACATCCCAACCAATTGCCAGATCATATTGTATAGGATTTTGATAGAGATCTAGATATACCTGATAGTGGAAGAATGGAACTAGAGTTTGACCCTACCATGTGGAAGGACATCTACTCGATGGATGAGCGTTCCCTCGGGGATGATGCCGTAGTCCCTGAGCCGACAATTCAGGAACCATTGGAGAGGATAGATGAAGATGAGGAGATGATGAGGGAAGCTCATGATAGAGTGAACAAGTTATGGGATGAAGCTGGAAGAGAATTGGCTATAGAAGTTGGCAATAGGAACGGATTTGATGATAGAGATGATGAGCAAGGAAGAGACCAAGTGAGAGGTCAGGAGATGAGAGAAGAAGAAGAAGAGAAAGAAGAGGAACAGGAGCCCTTAGCCCGACCCACTAGGAGGAGGAGGCTAACTGTGAGGGCTTACCTAAGCCAGTTCATCAGAAGGGATGACGATGGCTCTTCTAGCTAAGGACGACTCCCTAGCCCCATACCGACGACTCCGAGTGAGCCATGGAGGAGTAGAGTCAAGTGTCCCATAGAGTCCAATAGTACTTTTTGATTAGTAGGTAATGCGGGATGCCAATTTGCCTTAGGTTCTCTTCATAGTTTAGTATGTTGTCTTTCTTTTTCTTTCCTTTTCTTATGTCTCTAGATGTTGTTAGACTGAAGTTATCGGCTAAGATTGGAAGGTTAGATTTGTGTCGCCAAATTTTGTAAACTTATTTGTAATACAACTCTTGTATGGCACATCAAATCAATGAAGTATTATGTTTGATTCCAAGAAAGAGGTTTTGCAAGCATTATACTTTTGCATTAGTAGTAAACCACATTCATTACACTTATTTGCATAACCATCTTTCCATTGATATCATCACTTGATTTAAAATTCCTTTGCTTGTTATGATTCTTTTGCTCTAAGAGCCTTTTGTGTTGACGATTGTATGTAATGGTTTTTCCTGGATCTTTTGTAAATACTATAGTTCCTTAAATTATTCCTAAAATTTTACGAATCCCTTAATCAAAATTTTTTTTTATAAAATCGCGAAACTTTAAAGAGGAAATAAACTCACTAAGACATTATGTAATAGCCGAAACCGAAGAAACCGTAATAGGGAGCAAGAACCACTCTCAAACGAAGCTAGTAATGCAAACCAGCAAGATCACCCCCAAGCCAACCAACCTGAGGCTACACAACTCAATCCTCAAGCAGCCATGATCAATGCAATTGGACAGCTGACAAACTTGCTTAACGCATTCATTCAAAACCAGAATCAAAATCAACCACGAATCCCGAACCAAGTATGAGGGATTCAGCACCCTTGCCACTACCTCCGCCATATAGGGGAATGCAAGCAGAAATCCCCTTACCCTTTGAAGAGCAATCTTACAATGCTCGCCATCCACCCCCTGCCACATAGGGATATCAAAGGAGCTTCCCTCCTGACTTTATCAAAAGCAACCGCTACTTCGAAGGGGCGTTTGGAAAGCCCGACGAAGCGGAGGATTGGTTAGCGCAAGTTGAGCGCTCTTTCATAGCTTATGAGATTCCACCATATCTCCACTAGAGTATGGCACCTACATACTGAGATATAATGCCAGAGTATGGTGGGAATCGAAAAGGAGAAGTTTGGTACCCCCTATCAGTTGGGAGACCTTTCGCAGGGAGTTCCTGGAGAACTATTTTCCTGCCAGCCTCCGAGTAAGATATAGTGCAGATTTTCTGCATGTTAAGCAGAGGGTAGAACAATCGAGCAATATGAGACAGAATTCAATCACCTGCTACAGTATGCTCCCGAATCTTACAAAAAGTGAGGAGCTGCAAAAACAAGTGTTTTTGGAGGGTCTTGATGAAGACCTAAGGGTGAAGTTAGGGAGACGGGTTTGCAAACTTACCTTGAAGTAATTGAGAAAGCCCGGTTGATTAAAGGGGCTAAGAAGAGGAAACATTTTGAGTCGACAAGAGAGTGTTCGGAAGAGGCAATTTGACGCCTCCGGCTCAAGCCATAAAGGAAAGAGATACAAGGCTTACTACGGTTTTAAGGACAACAACGATGGGAAGCCCAACATCACTTGTTGGAAGTGTAAGGGATGCCACTATCTAAGGCAGTGCCCACAGCTGAAGGGCAAGTGCTTCTTCTGTGGCGAGGCAAGCCATCTAGTCTATGCTTGCCCGAAGAAGATGACGGTAACCTGTTTCTTTTGCAAGGAAAAAGGACACTTAGCTTCCGAGTGCTCCCAAAAGAAAATGTGGCTACCAGGCCTTATGGAAATCCGGGTAATGATAACACCCTACGATCTGGTAGCAAGGGTGAAGCCGTGTAGCTTCGGCCATGCACGGGATGCGGCTATACAATTCGAAGGCCAGTGGATGATTGAAGAGGATGAGGAGGAAGGTGTGGAGCTGGCCGCTCTGGACCAAGGCGATGATGCAGATGGCGGCTTGGTGACAGGTCAGTAACAAATTTCTTTTAAGATAAAAGTTCTTTGTTTTCTTAGCAAGTTTAAAAAGAGTTAAAAAATGTGGAAGAGGAAAAGCTGAAATCCGGAAACCTTGGAATAGATAGTTTTTGGTACTTAGGACAAGTAGTGATAAATGTTTATGGTAACAGGACGATAAGGGTGAATAAGAGTGAAGCTTATGTGTTATTTGACACGGGAGCAACCCACTCTAAGAAGCTTGGATTGCCCATAGCCATGACAATCCAGCTTAAGGATTAAGACACCCACAGTAGTGTCGTGTCGACCAGGGAAATAATAAGGGACTACTTACTAGAAATCCAAGGACATACTCAACAAGCGACCTGATAGTTTTGGAGATAAGTAAGTATGAAATCATCCTCGGAATGAATTGGCTAAGTAAGGTTAAAGCCATCGTGGATTGTCTACGAAAAATGATAAGTTTTGACGACCTCAGGAAGGAGAGAGTAAGCTTTCTCAGGGAAACCATGGTACGAAGGGATTTCGGGTTAAGCTCCTTTGAGCTAATGATGGAGAATGAAGAAATTGTGCCAATAGAAGAGGCTTGGGTGAGAGAGGAGAAGGCGGAAAAGAAAGACATACCCGTGGTAAATGAGTTTGAAGATGTATTTCCCGAAGTATTACCCAGTTTGCCACCAAAAAGAGAGATCGACTTTGAAATCACTCTAGCTCCAAGTAAAGAACCAATATCGAAGGCACCATATCGGATGGCCTTGTCGGAATTAAAAGAATTGAAAACCTAATTACAAGAGCTTTTGGATCAAGGATTTATAAGACCCAGCGTGTCGCCATGGGGCATACCTGTGTTGTTTGTAAAGAAGAAAGATGGGTCTATGAGGTTATGTATCGATTATCGGGAATTGAATAAAGTTACAATTAAGAATCGATACCCTCTTCCAAGGATTGATGACCTCTTCGACCAACTTCAAGGGGCAAGTGTGTTCTCGCGTATTAATTTGCGCTCGAGTTACCACCAGTTGAGAATAAAGCTCGAAGATGTACCCAAGACAGCCTTCCGTACGTGGTATGGGCACTATGAGTTTCTGGTGATGCCGTTTGGGCTAACCAATGCACCGGCTGCATTTATGGACCTCATGAACCAGGTCGACAAACTACTTTTGGATAAGTGTGTGATTGTGTTCATAGATGATATTCTGATCTATTCTAAAACCAAGGAACAACATGAGGAGCATCTATGGATGGCGTTGCAAACCTTAAGAGAGAATAAGTTGTACACCAAACTATCCAAGTGTGACTTTTGGTTAGATAGGATATCTTTTCTTGGACATGTGGTGACTAGAGAAGGAATATCAGTAGACCCTGAAAAGATTGAGGCTGTGGTGGAATGGAGGCAACCACAAACCTTGACTGAAGTGAGAAGCTTCCTAGGTTTGGCCGGTTACTATCGCAAATTTGTGAAGGATTTCTCTAAAATCGCTAAACCTCTAACACAACTGACACAAAAGAATGAGAAATTTGTGTGGACAGATAAGAGGGAGCAAAGTTTCCAAGAATTGAAACAACGCTTGGTGTTTGCTCCAATTCTGGTATTACCTGACCCCAAAAAACCTTATACAGTGTATAGTGACGCCTCCAGGAATGACCTTAGATGTGTGTTGATGCAAGAAGGAAAAGTCATTGCTTATGCCTCCAGACAATTAAGGCCTCATGAGCAGAATTATCCTACACATGATTTGGAGTTGGCTGCTGTGGTTTTTGCCCTGAAGCTTTGGAGACACTACTTGTATGGGCAAAGGTGTGAAGTGTACATGGATCATAAGAGTCTCAAGTATTTGGTCACACAAAAAGAGTTGAATATGAGGCAGAGACGGTGGTTGGAACTTATAAAGGACTATAACTTGGGAATCAATTACTGCCCAGGAAAAGTAAACGCCGTTACCGATGCCTTGAGCCGAAAAAGTTACGGGGAAGTAGCAACCCTAATCACAGAACAAAAAGAACTGATAGGAGAATTTGAAAACTTAAGAATTGAGTTTGTAGGGTAAGGTGCTGAAATGGAAATTGCAAATTTGGTCATGGAACCCACCTTGGTCGACAGGATCAAGGAAGCTTAAAGATATGATGAGGTAATAAGGAAGATGAAGGAAGAAGTACACAAAGGAAAGTATATTGACTTCACCTTAGACGATGAAGAGGTGGTCAGGATGAAAGGGAGATTGTGTGTACCGGAAGATGAAGAACTGAGAAAAGAAATCATGAGCGAAGCTCACAACTCCGGTTACACCGTGCATCCGGGAGGTACCAAGATGTATCAAGACTTTAAAAGCCACTATTGGTGGAACGGTATGAAGAGGTGTCACGCCCCATAGGGTATCCTAAACATAACAGTCCGCCACATGCCATATAAGATTCCCGAATTACCGCCTTAGTCCTTCGGGGGTCTCATATAGATGTAAGGCGTACCTTTAGGACAATAGACTACAAGTCCGAATGGAGATAAAAGCTTAACTTGGCATACATTAGCAGTAGGATATAGCTCATGAAACGTAATTAAACATTACATTTACTAAGGGGCATTCCCCCGCAAAAGAATATTTAATGGCCTTATACAGTCATCCAAAGTCTTAAAAGTTTCCTATGGAAGTCTAAACAAAAACAATTCCAACTTCTAGGGGAAACTCCTAGCTCCTGTACCTGCACAGACGGGTCTCGCTGCCTAAGCCACAAATTGGGTAGCTACAAAAGGAATAAACTATAGGGACGTAAGCTACTAGCTTAGTGAGTGAAATCTCCCACAATAACATTTATATCACAACAATTCAAGCAAGTGATTAGTCAAGCAAGTGGATGCACCAAACACATGAGTTCAACAAACATATGACCAGCCGGAAATCATATGTGGATGGACTTACGCCCTCCATCCCGGGTTAGCGGATTAACGAATACTGCGGCACTAACTTTATGCCGTTCATGGTTCACGGTTAACCTACAATTATTTCGTTTCTGGATCACGATTAACCAACTGATTTAATCTCGTTTATGGATCACGATTAACCAACCGATTTAATCTCGTTTATGGATCACGATTAACCAACCAATGCTAATGCTCCTTCCCATTATGATATGCATATGTCAAATTTGGCATTAGTCTGAATAGTCGATTAAGTCATTTTATTTAGGCGATCAAACAATTTCTCAAACAATCCATCATAACTAACTACACAATCAGAATTTATCACCCGGATTTGATATTCTTATTTTGAGTTCTCACATCATCATCAACATACAATTTCCCATTTTTCCCCATCATACATATTCCATTCATTTGGCCTACATTCTAGTGCACTAATTATCAAGCACATACAATAAATGAATCGGGAAGAGAAACTCACTCTGCCATAGGTACGCCGGTTTTCTAGTAATAATAGTCCAGAGGTAAGGATTCAACATCCTCGGGTTCACCTAATCACAAAAGAAATACCCTAATAAGTATTCTACCATCTAAGGATACTAAAACTCTAAGAAAACTTAGTGAAATCGAATTTCGCGTCATTTTCGAAGTCCTGATTTAAAATGGCCATAACTTGGTCGTTTTAAGTCGGAATTTCGCAAATTTTATATCGATTTCTATCTACTTTGAAAGAGATTTCTAAATATGAATTTTAAATCAAGTTTTGAAAATATTTAAGCCTCGAAAATGAAGGATCAGATCTGTACAACGGTCATGTTGATTCCAAAAATGTGATTTTCATGAATGCTCTTGAGATTCCTAAGTGTAAAATAAAAGCAAATGCCATGGTAATGAATTTCCCTATCATGAATGTCATGATATGAACTCTAATGAGCCTAAGTTCTCATAAATTTTTAGATTAAAAGAATTTAAATAACCTTTTTATAAGGGAACCATTCCATGCCATTACTTAACTAATAATTTTACTACACTTGGTCACACTCACTTATTCTAAGGATTTTTCTTAGAAAAACTCTATTTTATTTAAAGAAAATTTTACTTATTTATACTATATCCTAAGGCCTTCATTTCTTTCGCTAAATCTTCATTTTTAGACCTTTAAGTGAGTCATATACTAGGGTGGTTCCAAAAATCCGATTTTAGCAAAATTTATTTTTAAGTGGATTCTTTTAAGAAAAATGTATTTTTATACTTAGAACTTTGAGTATTTATTTTACCTATACCATAAGGACTCCATTTATTTAAGAAAATACCATTTTTGAAGTTGGAAAACTAGTGTTTTCTAGCTATCTATTCATTATTACGAATTTGTTTACAAGACTTTCTACTAAAACTTCTTTTTGACTTCATCTCTTGTTTTAAATATTTTTTGGTAAAAACTCATTTAAACTCATGAAAATTATCACTAAACATTATCTATCACCTATAAGCTTCATTTTTCTTGTAAAATACATGTTTAGAAGTTGGTAAAAGGGTTTTTAAACTAGGTTTTTCAAGTCATCCAAATTTACATAGCTCATATCTTGAAAAGTCTTTTCCTTTTTGGTTTCATTAACTCATCTACCTATAGATCTATATATTAGAAAGGTTATTTACTCAAGACAAAATCATTGATGACCATTAATGCACATAAACTCAAAATGAAGATGAGATCTTAAATGCCTACATGAATATGAGTAGTCAAATGGTAGATCTACTATATCAAGTGCTTAAATAGGTTTTGAAAACAACTATTTTTATAAAGATCTTTGTTCAAAACACTTTTTGATGAAAGATCATAAAGCTTATGGCATGAAAGCTCCTTTAAATGCAAGATCTATTTGTGATGGTTTGGTATTCTTATATTGATATTTCCTTGTCCCTAGCAAGAGATCATGGGGACATTTAGTTGGAAATATCCAAGAATATAGCCGTTACAAGGATCTATGAGTAGAGGAGTAAAAGTTCTTTTACTTAGAGTAAAAGAGGAGACAAATGAAGAAAAAAGAAAGTTTTGTGTGTGTGTGTGGGAGCCTTAGAGGCTCACGGCAAGGGGGGGGGGGGGGGGGGGGGGAGGAGAGAGATTTTGAGAGCTTTTACCTTTTCTAAAGTTTGAAAAATGAGAGAATGAAGTGAGAGAGAGAAAATGTAGTTTATATAGGAAATGAAATTAGGTTAAATGGGACTAAAATAATTTTTAAAAAAATTTGCACAAAGGAGCTTGATTGGGGGGGTTGGTTTCACGTCGGCCAATGCATGAGGGGGGAGGGAAAATTGATTTTTGATTGATTTGTTTTGATGGTTTTATACATCAAATGTCATAAATTGTAATAATTATTTTGACACAAAAAGGCTTTGGAAAAGAAAAAGTGATTGAGTGATTGTAAGGTTGTAAGAATAGGGTGTGCTTATGAGTAGTAGTAGGTTGTACTTGTGAATAGTAATGAATAGTAATTAAGACAACTTAATTACGGTAGTAAGGAAATACGAATAAAAAAGCTATAACTGTATTTTTCATAAACCGAAAAATTATGAAATTTATATTTTTGGAATCCTTATTTTATTTCGATTCAAATGAGTATTCACAAGTAAATTTTTGAAATTCTAGTTCCGGGGCACGCTTTTCTATAATAGGTCTCGGGAAGATCCGGAATTGAAATTTTCTCAAAATCTGATCTTTTCTTGGTTTGAAATATAATCAAGAACTATATTCAAAATTTAAATTTTCTTATAAAAATTTCTTAGTTGGAAACCGAGGAAAAGCCGGATTTAGGGTTCCTAGTTCTCACTCCAGTCTTAAGCTATTCCGGTTTAGGGTTTTAGTTTCCGGTTCTTGAGTTATCTGGGTTACTTGAAAAACCGGGGTTTACAAGAGGGATGTGGTGGATTACGTTATGAAATGTGCCGTGTGTCAACAAGTTAAAGTGGAACATCAACGGCCAGGAGGATTATTAAAGCCCCTACCCATCCCCGAATGGAAATGGGATCAGATCTCAATGGACTTTATATGTGTATTCCCGAAAATCTCCTTGGGATGTGATGCAGTCTGGGTAATAGTGGATCGCTTGACAAAGTCAGCACACTTTTTACCGATCAATATAACCTATTCGCTGGATAAGTTGGCTAAGATCTACATAAGAGAGATTATACAACTCCATGGTATACCAGCGGGGATCATTTCAGATTGGGATCCGGGGTTTGTATCGAAGTTCTGGACGAGCTTACAAAAGAGCCTAGGCACCAAGTTGCATTTCAGTACTACCTACCATTCTTAAACAAATGGACAGTCTGAGCAAACCATTCAAACCTTAGAGGATATGTTACGAGCATGCATTTTGGAATTTAAAGGAAGTTGGGACAATCACATACCTCTAATTGAGTTTGCCTATAACAATAGCTACGACTCGACCATTTAGATGCTGCCCTATGAAGCCTTATATGGACGGCGTTGTAGGTCCCCTCTGTTTTGGGATGATGTGGAAAAACTTGCTATTGGGCCAGAATTGGTTCAGGAAGCAGTTAATAAGGTTCGGGTCATTCAACAAAAGATGAAAGAAGCTTAGGACAGACAAAAGAGTTAGGCTGATCTGAAAGAAGAGACTTGAATTCCAAGTGGGTAACCATGTCTATCTGAAGATAAACCCGATCAAGAGCATAAAAAGGATGCGGACTCAAGGGAAATTAAGCCTAAGGTATATTGGACCCTTTGAGATTTTGGAAAGAGTGGGGGATTTAGCTTATCTGCTGGTCTTACTGCCAAACTTGTCGGGAGTTCACAATGTGTTCCATGTATCGGTACTAAGAAAGTATGTGCTTGGCCCCGAACGGATATTAGAACTGGAACCCATTCGGCTAAAGGAGAATCTCACCTATGAAGAACACCCCATAAAGATCTTGGATAAGAAAAATTAGAAGCTTCGGAATAAAGAGATCCGATATGTCAAAATATTGTGGAGAAACCACGCTTTTGAGGAAGCAACTTGGGAAGCAGAGTAGGAGATTCGAAGGAAATACCTCAAGTTGTTTGAGGAACAAGGTACGTCAGTTCAGTTTGAGGACAAAACTCTTTTTAAGGTGGGTAAGTTGTAAACCCCGGTTTTTCTAGTAACCAAGATGACTCGAGAACCAGAAACCAAAACCCTAAACCGGAATAGCTTAAGATGGGAGTGAGACCTAGGAACCCTGAATCCGGCTTTTCCTCGGTTTCCAATTAAAAAACTTTTATAAGAAAATATTATATAGTTCTTAAATATATTTCAAACTAAGAAAAGATCATATTTTGAGAAAATTTCAATTCCGGGCCTTCCTGAGACCCGTTACAAAAAAGGTGCCCCGGAACTTGAATTTCAAAAAATTACTTGTGAATACTCATTTGAATCGAAATTAAATAAGATTTCAAAAATATGAATTTCATAATTTTTCGGTTTATGAAAATACAGTTATAGCCTTTTTATTCGTATTTTTCTTACTATCGGTAATTAAGTTGTTTTGATTACTATTCATTACTATTCGCAAGTACAACCTACTACACTCACAAACCATACCCTACTCTTACATCCTTACAAACACTCCATTACATTTTCTTTTCCAAGAATTATTTGTCTCTAAATAATTATTACCATTTATGACTTTTAATACAAAAAACTATCAAAACAATTAAATAAAAATCAAACCCTCCCTCTCTCCTATACAAGCTAGCATGATTCTCCCAATTTAGCTCCATTGTGTAATTTTTTTTAATTATTTTTATCTCATTTAACCTAATTTCACTTCATATATAAACCATTTTTTCTCTCTCTCTCTTCATTCTTCTCATTTCAAAATTTCTAAAGGTAAAAAGCTCTCTTTCTCTCCCTCCCCACTCCATTTTGCCATGAGCCCCATGGCTCCTTCACACACACACACAAAACTTTTCTTCTTCCTTTTGTCTTCTATTTTAACATTAGATAAAAGAACTTACTTCTTTTACCTTTAGATCCTTGTAATGGCAAGGATATTCTTGTGTATCTTCATTTAAAGATCCCATGAGCTCTTGCTAGGGACAAGAAAATACTAATACAAGAGTACCAAACCATCACAAGAGTAGATCTAGCATTTAAACAAGCTTTCATGCCATGAGCTTCATGATCATCCATCTAAAAAGTTGTTTTGAATAAAAGACCTTTCATAAAAATTTAGTTTTTATGTTTTCAAAACCTATTTAAGAATTTAAGATGGTAGATCTATCATTTTACCATCCATATTCATGTAGGCATTTAAGATCTCATCTCTATTTTGAGTTTTTGTGCACTAATAGTCATCAAGACCTTTGTCTTGAGTATATAAGCTTGCTAGTATATAGATCTCTAGGTAGATGAGTCGAGGAAACCAAAAAGGAAAACTCTTTTCAAGAAATGAAATAGGGTAAATTCGGATGACATGGAAAACCTAGCTTAAAAACCCTTTTATCAACTTCAAAACATGTATTCACAAAAAATGAAGCCTATAGGTGATAGATGATGTTGATGATAATTTTCATGAGTTTAAATGAGTTTTTACCAAGGAAAATATTTAAAACAAGAGATGAAGTCAAATGAAAATTTTGAGTTGAAAGTTCTTGTAAGGAAAATTCGTAATACTCAATAGGTGGTTAGAAAACACTAGTTTTCCAACCTCAAAAATGGTATTTTCTTAAATAAATAAAGTCCTTAGGGTATAGATAAAGTAAATACCTAAAGTTCTAAGTATGAAATGCATTTTTCTTAAGAGAATCAACTTAAGAATGAGTCTTGCAAAATTTGGATTTTTGGATCAACCCTAATATAAGACTCACTTATAAGTTTATAAATGAAGATTTAATTAGAGAAATAAAGGCCTTAGGATATAGTTAATGTAAGGGTCAATTTTTCTTTAGAGTAAATAGAATTTTCCTAAGGAAAATCCTTAGAACAAGTAAGAGTGGTCAAGTCTATCAAATCTACTAATTAACAAATGGCATGAAATGGTTTCCTAAGATAAAGGTTATTTAAATTCTTTTAATCTAAAAATTTATAAGAACTTAGGCACATAAGAATTCATATCATGACATTCATGATAGATAAATTCATTACCATGACATTTATTTTAATTCTACATTTGGAAACCTCAAGAACATTCATGAAAATCACATTTTTGGAATCAACATACCTACTAGTCAGAACTGATCCTTCATTTCTGAGACTTAAATGTTTTCAAAACTTGATTTAAACATTAGATTTAGAAAGATCTTTCAAAGTAGATAGAAATCGATATAAAATTTGCGAAATTCTGAGTTAAAACGACCAAGTTATGACCATTTTAAATCGGGACTTCGGAAATGACGCGAATTTTGATTTCACTAAGTTGTCTTAGAGTTTTGGTATTCTTAGATGGTAGAATACTTATTAGGGTATTTCTTTTGTGATTAGGCGAATCCGAGGACGTCGAGTCTTTACCATCGGATTACTACTACTAGGAGACCGGCGACCCAATGGCGGAGTGAGTTTTCTCTTCCCAAATGCATTTATTGTATGTGCTTGGTAAATTAGTGCACTAGAGTGTAGGTCAAGAGAAATGAATATGTATGATGGGAATAATGGGAAATTGTATGTTGATGATGATATGAGAACTGAAGATAAGAATATCGAAACTGAGTGATAAATTATGGTTGTGTAGTTGGTTAGGATGTATTGTTTGAGAAATTGTTTGATCGCCTGAATAAAATGACTTAATCAACTATTCGGACTAATCCCAAATTCAGAGATATGCATATCATAATGGAAAGGAGCATTAGCATTGGTTGGTTAATCGTGATCCATAAACGAAATTAATTGTTGGTTAATCGTGATCCAGAAACGAAGCAATTGTTGGTTATTCGTGAACCATAAATGGCATAAAGTTAGTACCGCAGTATTCGTTAATCTGCTAACCCGGGATGGAGGGCGCAAGTCTATCCACATACGATTTCTTGCTGATCATATGTATGTTGTTCTCATGTGTTTGGTACATTCACTTGCTGATAATCACTTGCTTGAATTGTTATGACATGAATGTTGTTGTGGGAGATCTCATTCACTAAGCTAGTTACCTTATGTCCCTACAGTTCCTTCCTTTTGCAGCTACCGAATATATGGCTTAGACAGCGTTACCCGACCGCACTGGTACAAGAGCCAGGAGTTTCCCCTAGAAGTTGGAATTTCTGTTTAGACTTCCATAGGAAACTTTTAAGACTTTGGGTGACTGTATAAGGCCGCTAAATATTCTTTTGCGGGGGAATGCCCCTTAGTAAATGTAATATTTATTTTTGCATCATGAGTTATATCCTACTACTAATGTATGCCAAGTTAAGCTTTTATCTCCATTCGGACTTGTATTCTATTGTCGTAAAGGTACGCCTTACATCTATATGAGGCCCTCGAAGGACTAAGGTGGTAACTCGAGAGTCTTGTATGGCATGTGGCGGACTGTTACGTTTAGGGTACCCTATAGGGCGTGACATTATCAAATTGAAGACCCAGCACCAAAGTTAAATGTATTTTGGTAATACATTCAAATATGCTCCACAAAGTTGGTTCAAATATCCATGGGGAATCAAATTTAAATTTTTGGGAAAATCACATTTTTTACCACAAAGCCCAAGATCTTGATTCATGCTTTGGAGTTACAAGGGAGTTCTCTGATTCTGCTACCAAGGCATGGTTAGAGAAAATGTGGACACTATTTATTAGGAAGAGATCTGGTTTTGATCACGCAGTGCTATGCTTATAAGAGAGCTAATGAGATTTGCATTTCGTTTGAGATTGCATAGTGAATTATATTTGAGGAGAAAGTTAGTATGCATAATATGAAGTACTTACAAAGTTTAGACACGATCTAGATTTTTATGAAGTATGTGTCTGAAGAATAAAGTCGAAGCAAGAGGAATTTATTCACAAAAAAGACACGGTTCTATTCTTGAGGGATATGAGGATCGGAAGGTGGATTATGAAGAATCTGTCAACAACAGGTGAAATCAAATTCAAATTTCAATTCAACATTATTATACCAGTTATTGGATATTTGAACTTATCCATTGAAGCAAAAATTTCGAGATAACAACAACTAGATATCAAGTTAATCAAATATTGTAGATTTCGAAGATGAAAACAAGCTAATATCACGCACAAATTTTAGAACAAAGTTTATCTAATTCATCTTCTAGCCGTTGGAAGAAATAAGAATAAATCATATACGTCCAAGACAGAAAGAATCAGCTACATTCACTAGAAAAAGATCCAGCAAACAGAGAACAAAAATACTCCTTCTTTACTTGTGCAAATCATTGTCAATTTCAATTGTTCTTATTTGATCAAAATTTTGAGGATACTTATTCTTTTTCCTCTAATTTGATTTTACACAATTAGTGTGAGATTGAGAGTTACAAGTTGGCTTAGTAGATTGGTTGTTAGCTTAAGGAAAAGCTTAGAGAATCAAGCTGAGTGCATTGTAAGCCAAGTGTGTTGGCAAGGACAACTTGTAACTTGATTGTTTTTTGATATAGTGGAACATACCTGTGAGGAAGATCGAGTCCTCGGCTTGGTGCTAGAAGAGAGGATTGACGCTTAAGGCGGAATCTCTATAAATCGACTTTGCAATCTTCTCTACCCTATCTTTTAATTTCTTTCATTTTTACTTAATTATTTGTGCTGTGATTAAACTCAGAGAGTTAGTCAGACAGTAACTGGAAAGAATTTTTTAATCTTGCGAATTTGTTTTTGCTTGAGTTCATTTGAGTTAATTTTTATTATTACGATCTTAAAATAAGTTCAATCATTTTCAAGTGTATCTTAAAGCCATTTCAAACTTGATTAACTAAGTAGAAGTGTTTCTAAATTGTTTTTGAATAAAAAATTTTTTATAACCAATTTTCCCCTCTCTTGGTTATTCTTTTGGGACTAACACTATGGCAATGAATGCTAAGCATATTAGAATCTACAAATGATTGTGTAATTATATCATTAATATTACATGTTGCTTATGCATGTATGATGTTTGTTTGATCGCCCTTAAGTATACCTTAATCATACTTGGCTTTGATATAAATTAACTAGATATGCATTGCATTTGTTGAGTCGCATGTTGAAAGCTACTACTCCTATGCGAAGAATCAAAAGGTTCGAGGCCAAGATAGCCGAAGGCCATGCTCATTCTTAGGAAACTAAGGCGTACTGGGGATTCATTCCAAGGATAAGTCACGCTGATTGATCATTGAGAGTAGAGTGCTCGGAACTAGCAGCAGAAGATCGCAAAGACCTTCAACTACTCTTCTTTAACCCTTGATACAGAGGGGTAAATCCGTTCTATATATGGTTTCCGAATAACCATATATATATTTGTGTAATCATGTAATTGTTGTATAGGATGCATAACATATGCATGAAAATTAATAAACTTGTTTAAAATCACAGTCTAAATAAATGGGAATATCTCACTAAGCTCGTTGTAAGCTTACACCCCCATAGGCTTGTGTTGAAACAGATATGTTTACGATTACGTTCAAGAATCGGAATATTAGGGAAATCTTTGCAAATGTTTAAGCTCTTGTGGAAGAAGTTGAAACATATGATGAATTTACTTTTATGAGATTTTCTTTATGAATTATATATGATATGTTTTGGAAGATTACTAGGAAGCATATTAGTATAATCCTGCAGACATTAGCATGGGTATGCCCCTAAGAATTGTAATTGACCTTACTTATGTTTTATGTTAAGTATTTTACTTGCCTTGTTTCTAATTTGTTATCAAAGTAAATCACACTACTCTGGTGCGTTCCCTCCACTGTGTTGCATGCCTTATGCATGATACGGAAGCCTTTGTGTGACTAAGGAATATTTCTAGGCTTTAATATTGTGTACGATAAATTGTCACATTTAGAGTATCCATCAGGGCGTGACAGTTGTCCTTAAGCAAGCTAATGAAGCGCTTTTTGCAATAATCAGGATCCACACTTGGTCAATGTCATGCCCTGAAGGATACCCTAATCGTGGCAGCCCGCCACATATAATATCAAGACTTAAGATTGACCACCTTAGTCATGCAAAAGTCTTAGTATTACATGTAAGGCGTCTAGCACGGTAATAGGAAACGCTTTTAGGAAGTGTGGTCAAAGTAAGTAAATATGAACATACAAGAATCCAGAAATAAAATGGATCTTAATATTAATAATCAAAGGTCTATTACATGATTCTTAGTGGCATACCCTCGCTAAAACCCAAAGATCGAAATAGCTAATAGTCTTTACAATACTTTAATGGTACATCAAAATATTTCAAAGGAATTCTAATCTAATTCTTCAAGTAGATTCCCTTCAAAAGCTCCAAAAGAAAACTTACATGGATAAGAGGAGACCTCGGGTACAAAAACAGGTGTTCTTGAGAATGCAAATATCTATAAAGGCGTAAGCTTATGAGCTCATGAGTAAATCCTAAAAATTTACACATGAAACAAAATATCAACCAAGTTTATTAAGCAAGCAAATGGGATGTAACAAACATATGAGCAAACAAGACATATGATTTTCCAGGAATCATATGTTAAAATCATATGTTGAATGAATTACACCCTTTATTCGGGGTTAGGTATTTTAGCCCATTACGGCCACTACTTCTTTTAAAAACATTTTTATAGATCTTACCGGCTCCTATACGCCATTAAAAACATGTAGTTATTACCGGTTCCTACTAGTTACCATTTTATATAGTTTTTACCGGCTCCTACTCGCCACATACATAATATGTCGGTTATGCCTACCACCACTATTATACACTTGTCTTACCAATTGTATAATAGCGAATGCAATGTGACTCAACATATGAAGTGTATGCATAATTTTTTTTAAAAAAGCCTAGCCATTATATTTTAATTTCATATAAATGATCAACTAATTATAAACACTTCAATGCGATAATAAGAATACAATTTATTACAAGTATTTTATGCTTCGATATACTTAATATTCTTTCAACACATCATAAAACTTCCATTTTATCTTCCCTTAAATCTAATGCAACTAATTTTACAAGCACAAACGTAAGTATGAAAAATAAGGGGGAGTAGACTTCCTTGGCCATGATGATACTTCTTTCTTATGGATGAGTCGATCGGTAATTCCACTAATCAAAATAATCTTCCGGCTACGAACACTCCTCCTTGGGATCACCTAATCAAGAAGAATACTATAATAAGTATTTCTTGTTGATTCTATGGTACTTATAAAAAACTATGACATAAGACCATTAAAATTCATATAAAGGGTAATTCCAACTTAAAATGGCCATAACTTGGTCATTTTAACTTGGAATTGCATATATAATATACCGTTTTCTACCTATTCAAAAAGATATATCCAATTCTAAAACTATTTTCAGCAAACTAAGTTATTTGAGCTCCGAAACAGTGGTGATCAGATTTACTACGAATTTTGCAAAACTTACTTTTTCTTTTTTTTTTTTTACAAAAAATTGTATCAAAGATATAGATATTATAATGGTTTGAAAGACCTTTGAAATATATATATATATATATATATTCATTGACTCATGTTAAATGCATGAAATTAATGAAGTTGTTTCAACCATGAATTTTTGGTAAAAATAAAATCTTCTAAAAATTTTAGAATAGTAAAACTAGAGTAATTAACAGACGAGGTAGAGATAGATGACGTGAACGACGCGCCTCTAATAATGTTCCAGCTGAACCAGAAAATCCCCCAGCAAGTCAACAAGCAGCACCGCCAAATCCCCCACAGAACCAACAAGGTGATGTTTGGGCTGCAATAAATCAACTAGTTGGTCTAGTCAACAACTTCATGCAGTATGCACAAAACATGCCACCTCTGGTTGCCAATGCACCAGAAGCAATAGTTGAGGCACCTGCACCACCAGAAGCTGAGTCTCAAACTGTTCCTTTACCAGCACCACCGCCACCTCGACCTTACAGAAGTTCTCTACTATACTTCATCAAGAGCAATAGATACTTTAATGGAAGTTTTGGAAAGCCAGATGTAGCGAAGGACTGGTTAGCACAGATTGAAAGATCGTTTGCCGCATATGAAGTACCCCATCATCTTCGCTTAGATTATTGCACATATATGTTAAGGTTCAACGCTAGGATATGGTGGGAATCAAAAAGTAGGGAATTGTGCCACCAGTGACCTAGGCGACCTTCCGAAGAGAATTCCTAGAAAATTACTTTCCTGGAAGTTTGAGGGTATAATACAGTGGAGATTTCCTCCACATATCTCAGAAAGGAAGGACGGTGGAACAATACGAGACACAGTTCAGTTGTCTACTTCAATATGCGCCAGAATCCTTCAGGTACAGTGAAGAATTGAAGAGGCAAGTCTTCTGAGTGGCCTACGAAGATTTGAGATGCGTCTGGAGGAGTTGGATCTAAGGACCCTCCGTGAGTTGGTTGAAAGGGCTCGTATTATAGAGGGAGCCAAAGAGGAAAAGCAAGGCACCTGAGAAGCGAACCTTTGTGTTCGGAAAAGGGCTCAAGATAGCTACATCCCCAGCTTCCAGAACAAAAAGTTTAAACCCTTCCATAGTTTCAGAGGAAGTGCTAGTGGTAACAAGGAGGCATCCGAGGTCAAAGTAACATGCTGGAAATGTAAGAAGGAACACTATCCGAAGAGGTGCCCCTTGCTTCAACACAAATGCTATTTCTGTGGAGACCCCAGCCATAAGATAGGTGACTACCCGAAGAAGGCTTCCACCGTTTGCTTTGTATGTAAGCAAACTGGGCACTTCGCCAATGAATGCCCACAGAGAAAGAATGCCCCAGCCAACCGTTTGGTTCAATGGGAGGAGCTACATCGGCGAAAATGGAAGTGGAGGGAACAACTCGAACCGTTCTGGAGCAGCTGTCCACGGAATGAGGGTATACAACTTGGAAGGACAGTGGGTATGTGAAGAGTCGGATAAGAGGAGGGAGTTAGCAGCCATGGATGGAGATTGTGGCCCAGATTTGGACTGGAGGTTAGAATCAAAACTCCTCTACCTTTGATGCAAGTTATTAAGTCATCCTGTGTTCAAATCTTATGCTAGAAGTATAAAGTTTTATACGCAAATAGCTTAAGTATACCAGCTTCATGATTAGTATAAAATTCGAGTGCAGGACATATACGCATAGCTAGTCAAACCGCTTATGCTTTGTTCGACACGGGAGCTACATTTCCTTTATCACCATTAGCCTGGCTAAACAAACTGGTTTACCCATAGATACTATCACTGCCGGTTTTTGAGTTAAGACCCCCATCGAAAGCATAGTAACAACTAAGGAAGTGCTTAAGGATTGTCCCATGGAGATACAAGGAAGTTACTCTAAATGTGACCTGATAATCTTGGAAATGAGCAAGTACGAAGTAATCTTAGGAATGAGTTGGTTAACATCCGTTAAAGCCCTAGTGGATTGTAGACGCAAAGAATGAAGTTTAAGGATCAAGATGGATGTGAAATAGTGTTCAGGGAGAATCCACGGTAAGTTGAACTCATTTGAGTTAATGGATGAAAGAGATCAACTTATGTATCATGGACGAAGAAGAAAAGGAGAAACCTGAGTTAGAATCCATACAAGTGGTTAAGGAATTCCAGATGTGTTCCCTGATGGATTGCCTGGATTACCACCCAAGAGGGAAATCGATTTCGAAATCGACTTATTGGTAAACAAGAGCCAATATCAAACACCCTACCGGATGGCACCAGTAGAGCTTAAGGAGTTAAAGACTCAGTTGCAAGATTGTTAGATCAAGGTTTTATCCGACCGAGTGTATCGCCCTGGGAGCACCAGTGTTATTCGTGAAGAAGAAGGATGGTTCCATGCGCTTATGCATCGATTATCGGGAACTCAACAAAGTCACCATAAAAACAAGTATCCACTCCCAAGGATAGATGACCTTTTTGATCAGCTTCAAGGAGCTAGCGTCTTTTCAAGGATTGACCTACGATCAGGATACCACAGTTGAGATTAAACCTGAGGATGTACCTAAAGACAGCTTTCAGAACTCGCTACGGACATTACGAGTTTCTGGTAATGCCTTTTGGATTAACCAACGCACCAGCAGCTTTCATGGATCTCATGAATCGAGTATATAAGCCCCTGTTGGATAAGTGCGTGATAGTCTTCATCGACGATATTCTAATCTACTCCAAGACACGAGAGCAACATGAGGAACACTTAAGAATGGCATTACAGACCTTGCGAGCATAAGTTGTACGCCAAGCTGTCTAAGTGTGACTTCTGGTTGGATCGGATATCTTCCTAGGACATGTCATATCTGGAGAAGGAATATCGGTGACCCTGAAAAGATCAAGGCAGTATGGATTGGAAAACCTAAGACTGTGACTGAAGTGAGAAGTTTTCTCGGATTGGCTGGATATTATAGAAAGTTTGTAAAATTTTTCTACCATCGCCAAACCCCTCACACAGTTAACTCAGAAAGATGAGAAGTTCATTACAGATAAGAGAGAACAAGGTTTTCAAGAGTTAAGAGAAGGCTTGTATCTGCCCCAATCTTGATTCTACCAGATCCCGAGAAGCCGTATACGGTACACAATGACCCTCCAGAAATGGTCTTGGATGCGTATTGATGCAAGATGGAAAAGTGATCGCTTATGCATCACGACAGCTTAGGCCTCATGAACAAATTACCCCACTCATGATCTGGAGTTAGCCATTGTGTTCACACTTAAGTTATGGAGACATTACTTGTATGGACAAAGATGCGAAATCTACACCGACCATAAGAGCCTCAAGTATCTATTTACAAGAAGGAGTTGAATATGCGCAACGGAGATGGTTGGAGCTCATCAAAGATTATGACCTTGGATAAATTACTGTCCAGGGAGAGTGAACACAGTTGCAGATGCCCTGAGTAGAAAGAATTATGGAGAAGTAGCTACCTTGCTCACGGATAAGAAGGAGCTAATAAAGGAATTTGAAAGAATGAGTATCGAATTCATAGGGCAAAGTGTGGAAGTGGAAATCGCCAGCCTTGTCATGGAACCCACCTTAGTGGAGAGAATCAAGGAGGCCCAACGATATGACGAGACGATTCAGAAGATTAAGGGAGAGGTACAAGAAGGAAAATACACCGATTTTACCATAGATGAGGATGACGTGGTAAGAATGAAAGGAAGGTTATGTGTTCCAGATGATGAGGATATGAGGAAGGAAATCATGAATGAAGCACATCATTCAGGATATACCATGCATCCAGGAGGAACTAAAATGTACCAGGACCTGAAAAGCCACTACTGGTGGAACGGAAAAGAGAGACGTGGCAGATTTTGTGCTAAAGTGTCCCACATGCCAACAAGTGAAAGTGGAGCACCAAAGACCTGGAGGACTTTTGAAACCCCTGCGATACCCGAATGGAAATGGGATCAAATCACAATGGATTTTGTGTGGGATTGCCAAGAACTTCTGCAGGATATGATGCTATTTGGGTCATAGTGGATCGATTGACAAAGACAGCACATTTCCTCCCAATCAACATGACATACTCCATGGATAAGTTGGCAAGGATATACATAAGGGAAATAGTGTGATTGCATGGAGTGCCCGTGAATAGTTTCCGACGAGACCCAAGGTTTGTGTCTAAATTTTGGACGAGCTTACAAAGATGTATGGGAACAAAGCTACACTTCAGTACTGCTTATCACCCTCAAACAGACGGTCAATCAGAGAGGACGATACAAACTTTGGAGGATATGTTGCGAGCTTGTGTGATAGAGTTTAAAGGTAGTTGGGATGCACACCTACCTTTGGTAGAGTTTGCCTACAACAACAGCTACCATTCCATGATCCAGATGCCACCTTATGAAGCATTGTATGGAAGACGATGCGATCACCAGTGTTTGGGACGATGTAGAAAAGTTGAGCATCGGACCTGACTTGGTACAAGATGCGGCCGACAAGGTGCATCATCCAAAAAGATGAAGGAAGCACAAGATAGACAAAAGAGCTGGGGATATGAAGAGACGTACGCTTGAGTTTGAAGTTGGGGACCATGTGTACTTGAAGTAAACCCCATCAAGAGTATTCACCGAGTTCGGCACAAGGAAAATTGAGCCCACGATATGTTGGACCTTTTGAAGTGCTTGAAAGAGTAGGAGATCTTGCTTATCGTCTGGCACTCCCTCCTAACCTATCAGGAATTCACAATGTATTCCATATCAGTTCTACGGAAACATGTGTCAGATCCTACCAGGATTGCAGAACTAAACCAGTTCGATTGAAAGAAAATCTCACATACGAGGAGCACCCGATTCAGATCCTAGATCACAAGGTGCAGAAGCTTCGAACAAGGAAATCAAGTATGTGAAGGTTCTATGGAGAAACCACTCGCATGAGGAAGCAACCTGGAGGCTGAAAGCGCATACGCCAGAAGTATCCAAGTTTGTTCGAAGAATCAGGTATGAACTTCAAGTTTTGAGGACAAAACTTTCTTTAAGGGGGGTAGGTTGTAAACCCCCGAAGTTTTGAATTCAAATTAAAGCTTAAACCCTAATTAGAAGTCAATCGGATTTCTAAAGTCAACAAAACCTAGTTTACCGTAACCGCTTAAGTCTGCATTTCGTTTAAGAAACCCTAAGAGAGTAAGAAAGAGTTTAGTGAGTAGAATAGTTCGTAATTATCCAAGGAAGCTTAAAAAGATCAGTTTAGTAAAACCGACTCGTTTTAAACCCGATCGGAACAGTTCTTGAAAAACGTGTCCGAGCTCGAATAGTAAAAATATTCCAATATACCATTAGACTCGTAAAAATATAAGATTTTCAAAAATATCAATTTCATAATTTTTCGGTAGCTAAAAATATCAGATATCGCATTTATACGCGTATTTTCTTACTACCGGTATTAATTGTATGTCTACTTTACATTACACTATTTACTACTATTCTACACTATTTATCTATCTCTACTTTTTCTTACAACCTACTCTTACAACCCATACACCTATTTCTTACACATTTTCATTTCCAATACAACTTCACATCTTTCATATCTTACTTTTAATTAATCAAAAGACAAAAAAATAAATTTTTCTCCTCCCCATTACACAAAGTAGCGCCGACCCCCTCTTTCTTCTTCCCATTGTTTTATTTTCATTTATTTAATTAACACAAATTATCTCCCACATTTTCCTATAAATACCCCTCTACTTCCACTTCTTTCACACTTCTCTCTTCTACTAAAGTTACTATACTAAAATCTCTCCAAGAATTTCCTCTCAAGAAGCTCTTCAAGATTAGTTCTTTTAGGTAAAATTTCTTCAAGAATTTCATATGTTCATTTACTTAGTATGAGCTTAGTGTGTGTTTTCTAAAACCATGAAGGTTAAGAAAGCAACAATAGGTTCATACTTTGTTTTTGTTCATAATCTAATTCCTTATGTTGTTTTATGTTTATAACTACTAATATATCTATATAGCTATATATTATTTAGAGCATATAAGCTCATTGTTTTGCAATTTATTTACTTTCCTTGCAATTTATTTACTTCCTTGCAATTTATTTACTTTCATGTTATTTTTAAGACTAGTCTTTCTAGTCTTAGACTTGTCCTCATCAAGTCAAAACATTTTCTTTTTCTTTTGGGACTAGTCATTTTTTAGTCCCGGGATACCTTGAAAAGCTAAGGTTCCAATACTTGATTTATTTTCTTATTAGCTTATTCTTTCAAGTTATTATGTTTCTTTATGTTTCCATAACTTTATGATTCATATTCATGCATGAACATAATGGTTTTGTCTCAACAAAATAAATGAAGAAATGTTTTCTTAAAATAAAGATCTTTTCAAGAAATAAAAGTAGGAAGTTAATGTTTTTCTAAAAACTAAGAAGTCATCTTAAACAAACTTAGAGGAGTTCATAAGGAATTTTATAAACATACAAACATTAAAAACTTTTTAAAGTAAACAAAGATTTTACAACAACTTCATCTTTTTCTTCAAATGATAGAAATTCTTTTCATCAAGAAATTATTTCTAAATATAGAAGTGTTAATACTTTCAAAAAGTGTTGGAAGCTAAGTGTAGGAAATAAAAATCATTCTTTAGGAATTTGAAGAAATTACGAAAGTAAAATTTAGGAAAAGAAAGAGATACTCATTATAAACGAATTAAATGATTTCAAAGCAAAATGAATATTCCAAAAGTTCTCAAGTTTCAAAATCTTTAAAACTTTACTTTTTTAAATTGAGACAACTTCATTTACTTCATACATTTATTATGAGTTAATAAATATATGAATATACTTTCCAAAGGTTTTACAAGCTATTATATTACCTATCTCTTCAAATGAGCTTTGGATAAAAGAAGGAAAACAAGTTTACAAAAATTCGTGGTGAACTGTCCGCCACTTTTTTGGAACCCAAATGACTTAGTTTGATGAAAATAAGTTTAGAAATAGATAGATCTTTTCGAATAGGTAGAAAACGGTATATTATATGCAAATTCCGAGTTAAAATGAGCAAGTTATGGCCATTTTAAGTTGGAATTTCCTCTTATACGATTTTACCGATTTTAAGAAAAGTTTAAGATATTCAAGAATAGAAACTTCATGAAAACTCATTTTAGGTATTTCATCTTGTTTAGGTGGAGAAGGACCCGATATCACTTTTTCGAAGGATTACTTCGATTAGGATCTATAGACATGGAGTAGTTAATTCTTGACTTAAGTTACATTTCCTTGTTTTGTGCTTGTAAGTAGTAGTACTAGTAATTAAGAAAAGATAAAATGAATAATTGTTGTGTGACTTGGGATTATGATTGATTGAATATGAGTTAAGAATATCGAAAGATGGTTTGATAAATAAATTGTGATTCTTGTATGATATGATGAAAATTGTGTTGATCGCCTTCAACTTGAACTAAACATTATTTGGTTAAATTTATATGAAATCAATTCATGCATATCATACTTATGAGTCACATTTATTTACTACTATTCTTCGTGTGAGGAAACAGGAAATGGTAGTGGTGGCTGGTAGGAGCCGAAAGTCTACATGGCTAGTAGGAGCCAGAAGTCTACAGGGCGAGCAGGAGCCGGTAAATCTGCAAATATTGATGGTCGTATGGGCCTGTAACCTCCCAACCCTCGACATGGAGGGTATAAAATCCATGCTACACTTGATTTCGGTTAATCATGTGTATTTTTTTTCATATGATTGGTGCATTCTCATATGTTTGATTAAAATACTTGTAAATTATGGAAATGTCTTATAGATGGAATTATCTCACTAAGCTAGTTTTGCTTATACCCTTTATAGCTTTTTGTTACAGTACGATTACCTTTTTGGCCCCAAGGAGCCCTGTATGCCAGGTACGAGTTTAAGCTACTAGGAGTTTTTGGGAGAAGCTTTATGTATTTAAGTTTTGAATATAGGCTTTTAGGAAAATCTCTATAGTAGGCTTATGTTATAGTTGTTATTATTTTGGAAGACTTCTAAAGCGGGGGAATGCCCCTAAGATGATTAAGGACATATTATGAAAATCTTATGTTTATTTATATAATTCTTGCTTGCTTTTATTACCTACTTAAATGTAATAACCCTGTGAGTCTCCTACTATCTTGGAAGCACGCCTTGCATGTGATATTGAAGCTCCTGCATGACTAAGGTTGTCATTTATTAGCTTTAATATTATATGCGGTGGATTGCCACGTTTAGGTACCCTCCGAGGCGTGATAGTAGAGCCTGTAATAACTACATGTTTTGATGGCGTATAGGACCTGTAAGATCTATAAAAATGTTTTCAAGAAGTAGTGGCCCTAATGGGCCTGAATACCTAACCCCGAATGAAGGGCGCAATTCATTCAAGATATGATTCCTGGAAAATCATATGTCTTGTATGCTTATGTGTTTGTTGCATCCAATTTGCTTGCTTAATAACTTGATTGATATATTTTTTTCAAAGTATGAATTTTTTAGATTTACTCACTAAGCTCGTAAGCTTACACCCTATTTGCATTCTTAGGAACACCTGTTTTTGTACCCGAGATCTCCTCTTATCTGTGTAAGTCTTCTTTTGGAGCTTTTGAAGAAAATCTACTTGAAGAATTAGATTAGAATTCCTTTAAAATCTTTTGATGTAGTATTAAATTATTGTAAAGACTATTAGTTATTTCGATCTTTAGGTTTTAGCGGGGGTATGCCCCTAAGAATTATGTAATAGGCCTTTGATTATTAATATTATGATCTATTTTATTTTTGGACTCTTATAAGTTCATTTTTAATTGCTTAGATCACACTTCCAAAAAGCGTCTCCTATTACCGTGCTAGATGCTTTACATTAATACTATGACTTTCGCTTGACTAAGGTAGTCATTCTTGAGTTTTGATATTATACGTGGTGGGCTACCACGTTTAGGACACCTTTCAGGGCGTGACAACAAACGCCACTGGTTTTGATTCTCCAGAGGCCAACATTTGTATAAAAATTACGTGTTTCAAAATTTACGTAGCCTCCAGAGGCTCCACCGCCTCTACACTGTCGGCCTATGATTTTATGCTGCTGGCGCTTGGGTATAAGTTGTCGACATAGGTTACGGTTCATCATCTTCTTCCTTTTTCCTTCGTGTATTTCATATTTTTCTTAATTTATATGTGTATTAAAACTACTTTAAAGCTTTGTTAAAACATTCCTAAGTATTTATACATGTTATATATGCACATATATCATCTCATAACATTCCAACATGTTTTTAATCCTTGTTTTTTTATTTTAAAGAATATAACTAAAGTTTTTAAGATAACTTACCTTATTTGAAATTGCTTGATGGTTCTAAACCTTCTTCCAGAGCTTAAACCAATCCTATAAGTATAGAAATATAGCTTAAGATCATATTTTAACCATCCAAACTTCTTAAAGTGAATTAACTCACCTTGATTTGCTTCCTTTCTTTGCTTATTCTTATTATCTTTCCTAAGCTCTTATTTGATACTTGTCTTTGAGGTTGTATATGTATGTTATGTGTGTGTTCTAAGGGTTGTAGGGAGCATAAGTTTAGAGAATTTGAGAGTTGTCTTGTTTTCTTAATGCTTTGATCCTTTGTGCATTAAGAGCTTAAGGTAAATATATTTAGATGAGGGAAAGGAGAATGCTTCTTGGAGACAATTGGCAGCTCCATTCCACCAAGAATGCATGTTCTACATGCATTAATTAAGTCTTGCTTTATTGGCTTTATTCCATTGGCTTGTGTGTATTTTAGTTGGCTTCAAATTGTATTATTTGCTCAAGTTGTAGATGCATTTTCGTCTGTGTGAATTTCAAGAGAATTTCCACCGAATTCTTCATGCAATTTGCACCATATACATACAAAATTAGTTTAAAGAAAAAAATGTAAGGAAGATGGGATGAATAGAAATACAAAAACAAAGAGAAAATGATGAATTTATAACCAACAATTGTGTAAGGATAAGGGAAAAATATGAACTAGTGCAAAAAGTTAATTTTGTGGATTTAAATGACACGTATGATAAATATTGATTCGATAATATTTTTGGATAAAAATTTACATATTATGGATTTTAAATATTCTGAACACTTTGGTATACATAAAATCTTTAGTATGAGGCTTTTACTTTTTAGTTTTTATACCTACTATCGTAAATTATATTTTATCTGCTTAAAAGTTTTATTTGGTGGTATTTTAATAAATTAATAATTATATTACCCTTAATTTGACTTTATTATAAATTTATAGGGTTTAAAATTACATATGAGTTCATTACTATCTATAGATTTATTCTAGAGTTTTTATTTTTTTTTATTCTATATTTTTACTATGTTCTTTTTACTAGTTATAAGTTACTAGATTATATCAGAATTTTAATTTCTATAGACTCAAAATTATTTAACTTAAAGATATTGATATGTTTCGAATATTAAAACTTGGGTTCTTAAATATTAGATAGTTTTCTTTATTCTTTATTCTAATTTGTTTATACTTAAAAATTTAAATCGAGAAAAATTTAGAGTGATTTTTGATATTTTTATTATAGTTCTCCATATTTTATATTTTATTTATATTTTATTATAATTAGGTATGTAAAATTAAGGGGATTACATAAACACTCTCTTTTCAAAATAAGTAACATGAAATTTATTAAAACATTAATGTTGATAATTCTTTGCTATGCAAATTTTTCATAAAAACTTATTTATAAGATTTTTTTACTACCTTCATAATATAAGCCAAGAACTAACCAAGTTTTCAAAATGAAGGTAGAAATCAACCCACTAGTTTATAAACCAACTTAGAAAAATAAAATATGTCAACAACCTGAGAAAGTAAGTTTTTAAAATAATAAATTTATTTGCTAAGAAGTAGGAAAATATAAATATGAAGAGAAATATACATGTAACACAACTCAAAACCTTAGATACCACCAACAACTTAAGAAAAATTTTAAAAACTTCATTTTTCAATCAATAGAAATAAAATAGGTAGACATCCTAACAAGACCAAGTTTTTGATAATTAATTTATCCTTGAAAAGTTAATTATAATAAGGAAATACTCACTTATCATAACCCAAGAATTTTTAGTTTCCTTTCCAACAACTTAAAAAGAGAAATTCAAAATTTCAATCTTTCAAACTCTTAAGACAAGTTATTTTATGAAAATCATTATTAAGACAGTACTACTAAAATCATACATACAATATCAGTCTATATCTATATATTCAAAGGATTTTTCAACCATATGAATATCTATATGTTTGAATAAGGATTTTTAGATGTAGTTTGAAAATTTTTATTTTGAGCACTGGGAAATTCGTGACTATTCTATACCTTATTGTTTCAAAACCCAAATGACTTTTTATGACAAAAATAACCTTAGGAATGAATAATACTTTTCGGGTAAGTAGAAAAAGACATATAATATGCAAAATTTCGAGTTAAAAAGAGCAAGATATGATCATTTTAAGTTGGAATTTCACTTTACACAATTTTTGAAGAACTTAGTGAAATAGAATTAGCAAGTTTAAGTAGAACTTCCATGAAATACTCATTTTGGGTATCTCTCTTGTTTAGTAACGCGCAGACTGAGTTCCCATACCCCAAAGATTACTACAATAGAAGTTTTCCGCACAATGGTCGAGTGAGTTTATTTCTTGCATTCATGTACTTATGTTTTTGCTTGTAGAATAGCGGCATTAGAATTAGGAAAAGATAACATGGGAAAGTGCATGTGCTTTATATATATGGGTGGATTTATGTTAAGTATATCAGGCGGGAATTGTCTATAATCAATGTTTGATTTAATGTAGAAATGATATGTTTGTAAATTTTATGATCACCCTTAAAATATCTAATCTTATGCCATGAGTACTTAATTAAATTGATTCATGTATATCACGTAGTGAGTCACATTGCATTCATTACTATACACTTAGTGGGACAAGGGCATAATGGTGAGGTCTGTAGAGCCTGAAACTCTAGATAACGGCAAATGGTCACCTGAATTAACTTAATGGTGAGTAGACACCATAATAAACTACATTTTAGTGACTAGTCATAACTTGAATGAACTACAAAAATCTTATTTGTGATATGTAGTCTTCATGGCCTAGAACACCAAACTCCAAATGGAGGGGTAAACCCAATCAACACATGATTTTTCAATAAATCACGTGTATTATTTGCTCACGTGCTTATTTCATTTTATGTTTGTCTTAAATAACTCATTTGATATTTAGTTATGCGAGTACTTGATTGTAGAAATGATTCTCACTAAGCATATAAGCTTATATCCTTTTAGATATCTTTTGCAGCATACATACCTTTGGCTGAAGCCTGGAGGCTACTTTACCTAGGTATTACCTTTTTAATCATGAGCTTCGGATAAAAGTCAAGATCTAAATGTAGACGTAGACTTCTAAGTAAACCTTCAATGTATTTATTCTAGAGAAACAGACTCTGATGGACTAAGCTTTTTTATGGGGGTATGCCCCCTTTAATATTTGTAAGACTCTATGTATTTTGATTAAGTTGAACTATTGTGATTTCTATTCGTAATTGCTATTTGTATATCTTCTTAGATGGCTTGTTTCAAAGTTTGGTCCTCTATGATCGTGAATGTATGCCTTACACCTAATATCGAGACTTTTGGGATGACTAAGAATGTCATACTTAAGTCTTAATATTGAGTGTGGAGATTGTCACGTTTAGAGTACCTTTTGGGGCGTAACAATTCCTTCATAATGATCTGTTTAATTGAGTTCATCAATCCTCTAACTTTATATTGAGTTACCGAACCATATAAACCATGATTCCTATCATCTCCTTAGGCTCATGATGATTTGCCTCAAATCTTGATAAAACTCATCCTATAAATAAGGTGATAAAACTGCCACATTGAAAGTAATTGAAGTTCCTCTAAAATCATCTGTAAATAAACTTTATAAGCATTGTCATTTACCCTTTCAACTATCTTAAATAGTCCTTCAACTCAAGGTGTTAATTTCCATCTCTATTTATTGGAAATCGATCTTTCTTAAAGTGTCCACACCAAATCACAAGACTCAAATTCTACTCTTTAGCTACCTTTGTCTCTTCTTTCTTTCACCTTGTCATTTTACCTTTGCAAGCAACCATATACTCTCTAATGTAACTACTAAATTTGTCTAGCACATTCCAATCCACTAAGACTATCTTTAACAGTCGATTTTTAGGAAGCAGGTCTAATGGTATATCAAGACTAAACCCATAAACTACCGTAAAAGGCAACTTGCTCGTCACACTATGGATGGAGCGATTATAGGCAAATTCCAAAATAGCCAAACATAAATCTCAATCCTTCAAATTCTTCCTAACTGTGACTCGCAATAAAGAACCCAAAGTTCTATTCAAAACTTCAATTTGCCCATTTTTGGATGACATGTAATACTAAACAACAATTTTGTAGCAATTTCCTCCATAAGGTCTTCCAAATGTAACATAGAAACTTCACATCTTTATCGGAAACAATAGATTGTGGAATGCTATGAAGCTTGACTGCCTCCTTCAAAAACAAACCAAAAATATAAATTGCATTTAATGGCTAGGAATAAAGTGTGTCATTTTGCTAAACTAATCTACTATCACCATAAGTAAAACATGTCCTCTTTGAGTTCTAAGAAGGCCCAAAAAAAAAAAAAATCCATACTCAAATCTACCCATAGCTTGGCAGGAACAGGTAATGACATGTAAACCCTTGTGTGGCTCTCTTCTACTCTTGGCCCTCTTCTAAGTAGAACATCCTTAGCGATGCTTGCCAATAAAAGTACCACTTTAGTACACCAAGAGTACCATGGTTGCCAAAATGCCCAGAGAGTCTACTACTATGTGCTTCTCTAACAAGCATCTCATGCATAGAGTCATATGGAATACTCCCTTGTCACACCTCACAGGGTACTCTAGTTGTAACAATACATCATATAACTAACCAAGGCCTCCAGGAAGTTATATGAGTATTGTACAACTAACATGTCTCATAGCATGGACATATATAATAGGATTAAAGGTTGTTTTAGAACAAGAAAGACATTGCATATATATAAGTCAAGTATAAGATTAACTTTACAAAGACTAAAGCCATCACATATAAATTATAAACTTTCTCCACAAGGACTTCACTATTACACTCATAACAATGGATACAAAAGGAAAATTAAAAAAACATAACTTATAATGAGTCTCAAATGGTATCATTATAGATCCATTGACTCTTTTCCAAACTATAGATAGATAGTCTAACATCTAAACCAACTTCCTCTTCTTGGTCTTGGTTCAAGTCTTCCTCTTCAACTTGAAATCATCAGTCTAAAGGAGCATGGGCATAATAGGCCCAGTAAATAATAGAATCTTAACATATATCTTTAAAATCAAACAAGGTTTGATTATCAATCATATATGATGCAACAATCAATTATATATACCAAACATAGTTTGGATTATCAGAATCCAAACAAATAGAGATTTATGCCCTCTCTTGGGGGTTGAAGGAACTAGCTTAAGTAAATCACACCCAGGAGAGACTAAAAACTAAGGTAGGAGAAGTTTTATTCATTTTTACATAGAAATTATAATACTCAACTTGAGCTTAGAACTTAGAAATTCCTTTAAGTATTAACATTTTATATCAACATGATAAGTTAATTTTATTCTATTATTTTCATGGAATTCGAGCTTATATTGATGAGTTTTTTATTAAATTCTTATGAATTTGGTGTTTTTAATGATAAATTATTGTTTTTCAGCTTCTTGGATCAAAAGAAGAAGAATTAATGTGTTTTTCATCAGATTTGGAGCAAAACAACAACAAAAGTAAAGAACAAATCTTTCGTGCCCTGAATAAATACCGATCGAGGCAAAAATATAAGCTAAAATAAGCATAAATTGGTCTGTCACGAAATTTAGCCCTCAACATAACCTTCAATAATGGTTTTGAAGAAATCGAGCCTAAACTTGAAGAAAAGCTTCTGTCGCGTCCTAAATCTTACCTGCGACAGTTGCTAAAGTGATTTACAGACCTTTGCCATACTTGTGTCACATCTGAAATCATCAAAGCAATCGAGCCCTTGACAGCACTCAAGTTAGCCCTCGATTAAAGAATGGAAAGAAATGATAGCGTTTCATTAACTCAAGTTGAGCCCTTGGCTCTCCCTTCGACGAAGAGATGGTTTTAGTTTTCGATCCAGACATGCGCGTAGATAAAGAATCTGCATTCCGTTATATAGAATCTACCACATCTACAATAAATCATCATTTCTTTCTATGCTCTTGTCCTATAAATAAGCGTGCACAACATTGTAATAAGTGTATTATTGGTTTGTGTTGTTGAGATTAGATTGATTGAATTTCAGTTCATACTAATCATTGACTGAGTTTTTCAAATTTAGAAATGTTTTCTAAATCAGTTTCAATATCTACGGTCTCATAGGGCAAACACACCCATCAAATGTAGCATAGATAGTGATTTAGGTTGGTCCTAAGGGAATCGTAAGCAACTAGTGTACTCCCAACTTCATTCATTATCTAACCAAAGAAAGGTTTAGAAAAACATAAAGAAAAATCAACTATGCTAAGTTAGGAATACTCACAAACGTTTAATGGATAAAATAAGAAATAAGCTTGTAACTTCTGTGAAATAGCAGCTCAAAGTTACTTCACCAATTCCTTATCAGAATGATTTCTTAAAAACAATAAACTTCTTAGAAGTTGTTTTGAATTGTTTTATACCGTCGGATTCTCTAATTTAAACTAAAGCTTCTCTCGAAGATAGTAGTTCTAGATCTAGCCAAAGTTAGTAATCTAAATTCCAATTAGACTAGTATAAAAACAAGAATCCATTGTTTCCCAAAAAAAAAAAAAAAAAAAAACAACTCAATGAATTTTAAAACGAGTGTTAGAAAGTCTTCACCCATTCCTTGGCAATAGATTTAGGATCGACTCCATTAGTAACCATAGATCTATTCAATTGAATGATCCCTCGATCTATCCAATTGAAATCAATCGTGGATCTAAAAGAGTACACCACTCCATTAAAAACCACAAGTTTAAGTTCAAGTCACTAATTACAAACACCCAATCAAATTAAATTGAAAGAGCATTTGAAATCAAATTGAATCAGGATTGGATTCGTAATCCCTAAGTAGGAGTTTATTTCTTCACGGATTTATCAAAATAAGCATGCCTTAGAAGAAAAAAAATATATTTGAAAGATTAAACAATTAATTGCTGAAAAATTCACAGAAATTACAAACATCGGGCTAAATTTATTTTACCCAGAAAACAGAAAAAATTCTTAAGTAAGAAGAAATGGAAATTCTTTTCCCCAATAATCCTTTAGAAATCAACTCTATGTTAATACTGATTACACTATTGGTACATATTTTACAACACATGCTTGCACATTTATTTATAGGCTACAAGGACAGAAAGCATGGCCTACTTTATTGACACGAGGCAAATTCTCTTTAACAAAATTTATGATATTTTTCATGCGCGCATATGATCTATGAAAACATTCGTCGAGGATCGCATCTGATTTGTTGGTCGAGACCTATATTGAGCAAAATCAGGCTTGACTTCAAGAATTTCTAAAGTAAACTATGTGTTTTTGTCCATTGCTCTATCGAGGGTAAAATTGAGAAAGTCGAGGCTCATATTATTGAGGCTCGAGGTAATTCTGATGAAGAATTGGTCTATAAAAGCACTTGTTGAAGGTCGAGATTTGAGGCTCGACAATGCATTTTCTCTAAAATGATGCTCAATCACTTCAACTAAAGTCGAGGGTTATGTCGAAGGCTCATAGTTAAGGCTCGGTAGACCATTTTTTGCTATTTTCTTCCTTTGTTTGGCCTCAGCTGTGATATTACAAGACTCGACTTCTGCAATCTTGACTTTACTTTTTGTTTTTGCTCCAAATCTGATTTAAAACACTTTGATTATTCCTCATTGGATTCTAAGAGCTTCAAAACAATATTATTTATCAAAAACATCAATTTTACAGGATTTTTATATGAAATTCTTAGCAAAATGAGCTTAAAATCCTATGAAAAGTATAGAGTAAAAATGACTTATCAATTACACCTATAGAGATTTTTATACAGTGTACAAAATTAACATAATTTAGCGAGAGAATTTCTAGAGTAAAAGAATCTTGTTTCTCCTTGTTTTAGAGAGTTTCAAAGTTTTTTAGGTAAAAGCAATTTTTAACCCATTTTTTGTAATTTTTGCAAGATTTTATGTATAATTTTAATATCTTTCGATTAACTTCATATTATTTCTTCAGATAATGCTCATAATGTCTAAATCTATGGAGAAATAATCTCTTACAGCTTAAGGTTTGTGAACTAAAATCCTGATTCATGTGATTTCAAATGTGATTTCAATTCAATATTGACTGGGTGTTTGTAATTAGTAGCTCGATTTTATTTTCGTGACTCTAATTGCATGGTGCATGAATTTTGATTTCAACTGGATAAGCTAGAAGGTCATTCTTTTGAATAGATCTATGGCTATTAATGGAATCGAATCCTAACTATCTCGAGAACAGGTAGGTGTAGACTTTCTGTCACTTGTTTTGAAATTCATTGAGTTGGTTTTGAAAACAAAAGATTCTATTCTTTAAGCGAATCTAGGTCGATGATAGCTTGTGAAGGGATTCTGACAGTCTGGTCTAGTCTAGACTTTATGACCTTGGGAGAGGCTTAAATTTAATTCAGTGAATCCAGCAGTACAAATATCCGAGCAAACAACTCTCTCTCTGAGTTTGGTTTTAAGAAATCACAAGATAAGAGTTGGTGAAGCAAATCCTAGGTTGTTGTCTTGCATAGTTACAAACTGATTCCCTAACTTTGCTCAAAAAACAATTGTGAATATTTCTAATATTAGCATAACTTCAACATTTTTTAATTATGATTTGCTAAATTTTTCTTGGCTAAGATAATAGAGAAAATGTGAGTATGATAGATGCCATCATTCCTTGGGATCCAACCTAACTCCACACACGCGCATGAGAATAATGACAAATTTTGTTATAAAGAAATGCTATATTAACAAATAAAATTTTCATGATTTCTTTGCCTGTAGCCTATAAATAAACATACACATACTCCCACTAAGGAGAGTACCATATGTAAAATACCACTAATATGGAATAGAAATAGAAATCTCTTGCAAAAGAACCATTTGTTCTTGCTAAGAAATCTTGAAGCTTTCTAAATAAAATCATTTTAACCTATTGTTTGTATTTGCAAGATTCTAAGCTTAATTTGTAATATTCATCTTAATTTTGTATTATTTCTTTTGAATATGTACTTAATGTTCAAATCTATGTAGAAATAATCTCCTTAACTTAGGGTTTGTTAATCCAACACCTGATTCATTGATTTCAAATGTGTTTTTCAATTGAATATTGGCTAAGTATTTGTAATTAGTACCTCGAATTTAATTTCGTAGATCTAAATGTGTGGTGCACTTTTTAGATATATGTCTTATTTCAACTACATAAATTAAGAAATCATTCTTTTGAATAGATCTAGGCTACTAATGAAGTTGCCCATAATCACCTTGAGAGAGGGATGATAAAACTTTTTGTCATTTGATTTCAAATTTCTGAAATCGGTTTTTTAAACAAAGGATCTTAAACTTTATGTGGATTTATATTGTTGATAACTTGTGAAGCGATCCAGTTCTGATCTAGATCTAGAGTTTTTAACCTTAAGAGAGGCTTTAACTTACCTTAGTGAGCTCGTAAACAACTCTCTAAGTTTGTTAAAAAATCACATGATAAGGACTTGGTGAAACAAATCCTAAGTCTCATCTTGCATTTTACAAACTTGTCTTTAATTTTATACCAAAAACCGTGTATATATGTATCAACCTTAGTTTAGCTTATGTTTTTAATATGATTTGCTAAATTTTCTTTCGCTAGATAACAGATGATAAGGGAGTAAGGTAGATGCTAATGGTCCTCAAGGAATAAACCTAATATTTTCTATACTACTTTGGTAGGTGTGCTTACCTAACGTTGGTAATTACAATCGAAGTAAAACAAAACTTATTAGCTTTTTATAAATTTTTGAAATACTTCGACTTCATGTTTTGTAACATGATCCACACCACAAGGAGAAGTTATAAATAATTTCTCTCTAAAGGGAGGAAATTGATGGGTTATACATAGTGAAAGTCACCTATAACACTAGGTGAAATACTCAAGAGGGGATACATTGAGTATTTATGCAAATTTTTTCCCTAAATTAAAATTTGAAAGCTACTTTAACAAACACAATTTGATATATGAACAAACAAAGATGCAATAAATAAAGGAATAAGGTTAAGAGAATCAAGCTCGGGATTTTAACATAGAGTCCAACCCTCTTCGTAATCTCCATGATCACACCAATACTTCAATGAAGACTTCACACACATCTATTAATCACCAATTCAACAATGCTCAATGAGCTACAAGGTATTTCTCAAACAAGTATGAGTGTGGTGCTTCTTTACAAGAATTGCAAGACTAAAAACAAGCACTACACTTTCTATACTTCTAATTAGAGCTTTGAATTAATTTACAAAAGAAAAGTAGTCAAGCAAGCGATTTCTTTATTTGGATGCAAATGAAAGCTCTTAAGTTACACGTTTAATCTACTCGTAAGCTTAATATAATTATGGAACAAAATATGGACGTTTGAGACAAGAATCCACAAGCTCAATCTTGAATCAAATGCTCTTCAACAGTTAGAAAAGTTGCAATAGGTCTAACATTTTTGCAATGGTCCAAACCTTTTGGTCTTTTTGAAATAGACCGAGCTTATGATCAACAAAAGGTCCGAACATTTTGCAATGGTTCAGACTCCTGGGTCAATTTGACATTCTGTTCCTCAAATGGTCCAGACATATTGTGTAGTGGTCTAAAACCTCTAGAGCATCTTTACATTTTGTTCTTCAAAAGGTCGAACTTTTCCAAACAGTCTGAAGCTATTATGCAAAATTACACTTGCATCAAGAACAAAAGCACACAAGTCTGGACCTTTTCAAAATGGTCCAGACTTCTGTACACATATTTGTTTTTTAGTTTTATTTGGTCTTTTTAACTTGTTTTCTCTTTGTAAAGCCTTTACATGATGATTGTATTTGTCCAAAATAAGATTTAATTTCATAAAAGTAGTTTTATGATGATTATATAGTTTTGTTCTCATCTAAAGCACATATGGTCCTTATTTTAAGTTCAACACATAGGTTAGAAGGCCCTATGGAAAATGATCAAGAATGACGACGACGACGATGACGATGACGACGACGACGACAATAATAATAATAGCAGTAAGGATGTAATATTATAATTATGTATATATGATAGATATTGTTGATAAATTTTTATTCAAACACATAATTTACAACTTTAATTTCAAAAGAAAATATAGATTTATATTATGTTGCATATATGTATACTTTTGTATTTGTACCGGCTAATTAGTTCTCTTTATTTGAAATCATTCTACCAACCAAATAAAGAATGATAATTGTAATTTGTTCCATCAATCAAAAGAAAGAAAAGCATCCAAGTCTAAATGCATACAAAATTTATTATCACGGAATGAAAGTCGTAGCATGGACCAAACAAAACTGCTTTGTTAGGGGAAGAAACATTTGGGACGTGCACACAAGTGCAATTGAGTAACCTAGCAAACCTAGGAACTCTTGGGGAATATGTTTGGAAATCTATTTTCGCATTTAAAAAAAAAAATCTTAAAATCGTAGTCAATGTAGTGTAGATTCATTCAATGTTTCTGCAATGTGTTAAATCATGCTGAAAATCCTAATCTGAAATATTACAAATTTTGGTGGTTGTATATGAAGAACTATCTGAGCTACAAGAGGCTAGATTGAGCCAATGCCTAGAAAATCAATGCGCCTTACTGGAAGAATTCAACGATGGAAGAAGACAGCCTATTTTTTTGATAGATCACATACATCTTTATTAAGCTTGCTAAACAAAAACTTATTGAATTACGGTGTGCATAGGATAGGAAGTTTTGAGGGGTGAATGACATATCCACTGTTTTCGTAAAAAAAAAAAATTATAAATATACAAATTGTAAAATATAAATATATATAATATATATATCAAATTGTCATCTCTATATCACATGTTGTACTGAGTCGAACTTCTGAAAATAATTATATCGCATGTTGAGGAAGAGATATAGATCTAAATGTATATCGCGATTCATGTTAGATAAGTACATGTATATTGCACGTTTAACATGAAATATATCAAAAAACCCTATGTTGCATGATGAAAATGTGAAAAATAATAATTATGTAATTATTTTTATTTAAATATTTTATTATTTTATAAAATAATGATTAAACATAAAATACTAAAAGTTTGGATCCTCCATTTATCAACAGCACTGCTGAAAACTCTGGAAATACCAATGTCACTTTTTCTTTTTCTTTTTTTTTATCTAATTTTCATATAAGCATCATATTTTTATGGTAACAAATGTATCATATATATTAGGGGTAACGTTGGTACCAGAATTTTCGTAAAAAAAAAAACTACGTATTTGAAGTGTGGTTTTGAATAATTTAGTACTTAAACATAAGTTTTTATTGATTTTTTTCATATCTAAAGTTTAGTTTTGACAATTTTGATACTTGAACAAACTTCTTGTAGACTTTTTTCATACTTTATTTTACTTATTTTAAGTATAAAAAAAATTAACGAAAACTTTATCCAAGTATCAAAATTGTTAAAATTAAATTTTATGTATAAAAAATATCAATAAAAACTTTATTCAAATATCAAATTATTTAAAATTAAATTTAAAATATTTAATTATTCTTTCTACAAAATCCCAAGGGAAAAAAGAAAAAGCCTAAGGTGGTGTAATTTTCAGGTCTGATATTGGATGGACTCATTTTTTATACCTGGCAGCCTTATTTTAGCAACTAGATCAGACACTCCACCTGGCAGGCGACCATAAGCGGCAGTAACCACCATGCAAATCCGTTTCAACCGACCATGGTCCACGTCAAACTTCATCTCTTCATATGACGACGCGTATCTTCTGAACAGTAAAACATGTAAACACGTGTACTTGTGACTGTCCCTGCCAAAACGGTGACTTCTTAGTTGCTTATAATCGTTCGATAACACTGTTTATTAGTCTCGTCTTCTTCTATGTTTCTGACTTATATTATATATAAGTACAGTTCCAAATGCCCAGAAAGGAGAAATAAAATGAGCTTTACCATAAAAACGATAAGAAATAGCAATCCTTCGGGTGTGTTCTTGTCGCCATTTCAGCAAAACTCACCGTCCCTTTTCAAGAAAATATCTGGGTTAAGTTTCAAGAGGCAGGATATGAAATCAGCTCCAAGGCCAGAAGAGACTGATCTTCGTGATGTTACTACACCTGATAAAGCGGCAGAAGGGGGAGGAAATAAGAAAATCATAACTGGGTTAGTATTTTCTTTCTTTTTTTTTTTTTTTTGGTTAATATATATATATATGTATTTAAATCCAAGCCACGTCTTATTTTTAACTTTCAAGATTTTTTGTTCCTGGTAATGCACGTGGTTCTAGTTTATTTGACTTAAAAAGCATGGAGGAAAATTCATAAGATTTGGATCTCCAAAGTCTAGTTGACAAAAATTACAAATAAATAATTGAGACCATGTATATTTATAAAAATATCATGTATATTATCTTCTTTCCGTATGGTTAAAATTATAATAACATTATAACAGGTTCACTTAGGCAAAGACCTTGGGACCACCTTGTAATTGAATAGACTAATTTGATTCCTCCCTCTCATAATTCTAGTAGATATTTGTAGATATATTAGTAGAACATTTAAAGAAAAGAATTTATCTAATATAGATCAGTAAATAATGATAGTTGTAAATTATTTGGATAATTTTAGGCTTTTTTTTTATTCTTAACCAAAAAGAATGCTGATAAGGAGAGATTGTGAGGTAATAATCAAATTCCATAAAAATACAAGAATTAATAAAATGAGTAGAAGTTTGGCTGGCAGTTGAAATTTGAGCGCTCATCCTTAAATATACAAGAACGAATGATAACATCACTGTTTTTGCCTTTTATAAAAAATAAGTAATGAAATTAACAATTTCCCCACGATTAAAAAAATAATAATATAGGAAAGTGACAACTCTGGTTTTTTGAAGAAAACTCCTTTTTTTTGGATAATTTTTTATCGAATTTATCTGTATCCATGGCAAAACAGTCATACACCTTTTATTAGTGTTCGTAATCAGAATATAAGATCTAGCTTTGATGAACTTTGGATATTTTTTTTACTTTTTAGAATTTATTAATTTTATTTAAAGTAATCATGCCTTTAATGATATGAACTTGGAAGGGTGCCCCATGTTCTTTGGGTTCCCGTTTTGCAAAGAGAATAATGTTCATAAAAGCTAGGATATTATTATGCACTTTTTCCTCTAAAAGTTTATCATATTTTATTTTTCCGTAGTTCGTCTTAGTCCCAAAAAAAAAAATGTTTGTCTTCTTCACGAGAAACTATGACCTGAGAAACAACTACTACATATTAAAAGTCATATAATGACAATAGGCAGTCTAATGATTCTATTTTATGTATTTTGGAGTCTTTATACGAATGTTAGGTGTCGGCGGTATTCACACACACGCACACACATATAAGCGCGATGTAATTCTTTATTCTTATTTTGGATAAATGTTGAATAAAGGGACGCTATGGCGGAGTCATATGGGGAAGGGTATACGACAAGAAGTGATGAAGAAGGTTTTGGTGGGATTTATGGAGGGAATCAGTCCATGAGAGTAGCCCATTCCCAAGAAATTCACGAGGAGCATCCTGGTACCTACTAAACTAGCTAGATATTACTAATTAATTCTCTCCTTTTTAACTATATTGTAATCCATCTATATTTTAAGAATGTTGAGTTGATTGAACGTACAATATGAATATAAATCATATGGAACTATGATTATCAATAAATAGACCAGACCACCATTAAAAACTTCCATTATGTACTCAATTATTTTATACATATATAGAACTCATCTATTATATATATAGAGGGAGAGAGTGTGTGTACTCAAATAAAAAACACATGGCGAAGAGTCTATTTAATAATTTAATAATGTGTATATTATATGAGAAGGTATCAATATTTAAAGATAATTTTATATAAAGTATCAACTTGTCAAGTGATTAAAAAATAGAATCAATATTTTACAAAGTGAATCAAATGAGATATTAATATTTACGAAGTTCTATCAACTTTTCAATTTATTTCGATTAAGTTTTTCTAAATTTTTATAAATTGTTAATAATTAATTTTACTCACTTTCTAAAAAAAATTGTTTACTTATTTGAACACTTAAAACATTGATATCTTAAATAAATATATCTCTAAATCTTATATTCATTTACTCAAAATACAATGATATTTTAAATGAATTTATTCAAATATTATATCTTTTTACTTCAAACATTAATGCTTTAAATAAAATTATTTTTAAATATTGGATGCATTTATTGTAATTTACCCAATTTAATAATACATAACATGCATATTTATATATATATATATATATATATATATTAGTTGACCATGTTGGTTGTCTTTGCTTTAGATATATTTTCTAAACAGTCTAAATCTCATAGGTAATTAATTTTATTATTTGCTAGTCTCCATTAATTTTATTTGGGTTAATTAAGAAATTTCATATCCTTGTAGCACTAATGTATATTTTCTTTTGGGAAAATAATAATATATATTTTCCACTAATAACAATAAAATAAAAAAAAAGTTTCTTATGTTCCACATGCTAAATCTAAGAAAGATGTGTATTTTAATGTATGTGAAGAATACGACAAGCGGCAGGGAAGTGGAGCTACGGAGAAAGAGAAGGCCAGGAACCAGACTGGCGCCTCCTCTTAAATTGAAGCCACAGGATCTGGATAAGAATGGCCGAACCAGCCATTTAGTGAAGAGAAATAGATAGCTAGGTAGGCTTTGGATGCTGTTACCGGACAGTGTATTTTTCAGGTTTACAGTAGCTAAAATTGTCATGGGATCAACTAAGAAGTAGATTATATGTTTATTTACCTTGCTTAAATCTAGGGTGGTTTCCTTCCTTTTTTTTTTTTTTTTTTTTTTCCTTCTTATTCACAGTCCATTCAAATCTAGTAAATATGAATAAAAGAAAGTAATATAAGTATATATACCCATTTTATGAAATTAAGTAATTAAATCGTATGAATTTTATTTATTACCTACTTTTATTTTATTTATTTTATAAAAAATATAATTAAATTAATGAAAGCATACTATGTTATGAATGAAGATATTGGGTTTCATAGACAAGCGTGTACATCAAAGTATCTAAGTCTGTATGTATTAAAAGGAAAATGACTTAGGCATGTTATAAGGTGCATATAGCACAATAATAGACTTAGGTATACATGTCCAGTATTCCAAATTAATTAAAGGAAAATAACTGCCAATCTTAACAACATTAATTACAATACAAACTATCCAAGATATAAAAGGACAAAAGAAAAAGCCGACGGGATTTCCAAGTACCCCAAAAGTTTAAATCTTTTCTTTACCCCTTCTTAGATCTTTCTAGCAACTCAAATTACGGATATGATTCTTTCTTTTCTTCTTTCTTTGTTCATTTCAATCGTTCAGTACCTTGCATCACTTAAACCCTAATAGTTTGGTATTCGGAGAAATTAAAAATATTCATATTAAACCGCAGCTCGTAGAGAGTATGGTTGATGATATGAGATATTTGATGTCTATAGGGAGCATATGAGAGATATTTTAACATAAAAGAGAAAGTATATCATCAGTTGACTCTGGAATTTATGTCTACGTTTCATGTTACCAAATCAACTAGGTTCTAAGGCATAAATAGTTCAGTTTCCTTCTTAGTTAATGGTGTTTAGAAGGAGCTAATGATGATTGAATTTTGCATGGCTACCAGACTATATGAGGGGACTTCACATGCACTTTTGAATTTCAGTAGCCTGTGCCCTCATGGACCATTAATATATTCCTCTATACTATTTAGCCCCAGATAAGCAAGAGTTCAGCACCTTACAGTTCATTTAAGGATTTATCAAATCTTCTATTAGCTACTCTCTTATTCATTAACGGATTGGGGCCAAAGTACAAAAGTAGTAAATAGTCTACATATGTTACATCCTTATAGCATGGTGAGAAGGTTTCTTATTAATGTTGGAGTTTAGTTAGCATTCTATATCAAGCACCGAGGCACTAACTCCAAGGTAGGAAACATCTACTGTAGGGCCCATATCACTAGAGCTCTGAAGAATGTAGGAATGTTACCTACCCTACAACCCATTGATGTCATAGTTGATTCCGTTCCCCTCATCAATAGCCCATTTCACTAGAGGGACAATCTACCAATGGCTAACTTACCCTAGTCTTCTCGGCTTGAAAGTACTTATGATTCTTCTACTCTATCCACAGATAATTAGGCTAAAGATGCACCACACTTAAGAAATGCCAGAACGTTTTTTTGGCTCTCTCTTTTTACATTTGTCAGGCAATTGTAAATGCATGTTTCTATAACAATTAATTTAAATGTAAAAGCAATCGACAAGTATACTAATCATGCAGGTATAGGCTAGTAGGAGTATTAAAGGTCATGATCCACAAGGAGCTTGTAACTAGGTACTAGATTACAATGATTCTACTACAAGTTAGGCAATCGATATGGAGTTTTTGGAATTTTTAAATTACCTAAATTACTTCAAAAATTACCACTACAAATTAAGATTCATTTAAAACTAAAAATTTAAGTAACACCAAAATTACTTTTAGAAACTCTTTTTCTAAAAATAAGTGTGGGGTTACTCACAAGGATTTGTTTCGCTCTTAGGTTGCAAAATCATAATTATAACATGGATATCCCTCTCAAGTAACCCATTTATAATCATCAATTAAATGAAACACTTCTCTCACAAGCCATGTTATTTTAATTGAACTTATGGTTCAAGCATGTATTTGTGTCCTAAACCACAATTTCAACCGCATTAAGAACATGAGTTCTAAGATTTGAGCTAACACCGCACATGTCCATGCCAGTTTCATAATCATTTTTTCTTGAATCCCTCTTGAGTATCTTGGACCTTGATTCATAAGAAATTCATAGAGAAATTTTTATATTGAAATAGAAAAAAAAAAAAAAAATCAAATTAACAAGACCTACGATGGAAAACTATTCAACTACTCGGGAAATTCATAAACCCATCACATAATGTAAGCCCCAAATTTTTCGAGAATGGTTTTGGAATACCGAATCGAAACCCTAAAGTTTGACCTAAGTTGAAACCAAACCTTAATCAATTTCGATCACGGGATTACATAAGAGAATTTTCAAAAACAAAAATAGAAAGTCCAATGATCGTTCGATTTGAAAACCCGAATAGATCCACCTATCTGATCCCGGATATAAACTCCTCAATTTCTAGGGTAAAGTTGGATTAAACCCTAACCTTAGTCAAACCGGAATTTCCAAAAGTCAACAAAGACCAAGACAATTAAACAATTTCAATTCCAGCAATCCACGTTCTCAAACCCTAGAAAACGAAATTAAGTTTATGGCTTAAAATAGCTCGTAATAATATAGGGTAATAAAATATCAGATTCTCAAATTTTGAGTGTCCTTCGAACTCAATCGGGATCAGTTCTCGAAAAGCGCATCCTAGAGCTCGGAATAATAAAAATATTTCATTAACACCAAAGGACTCGTAATTAAACAAGGATTTTGTAACGCCCTAAATAAGCATTACAACCCGCCAGTGTCCCTCTCTTAAAAGAGACACACAAAGGCTCTAAATCCCAATATCATAAAATATAAACATATAAAAATCTCCATTAACCCATATTTAAGAGTACTCTAGAAGGAACAAAACCCATGAAACCTGTAATTTATAACTTTCAAATATCTCCTATAATATAAACTAAATCGAGTTGGCAAAACCAAAGCCAATAATAATAGAAAAGATCTAACTTCCAAATTAAAATCATATAATCCTGTTTAATAAACAATTACATAAAAACCAATACTTCAAATCCTCAAATCAATAAATAATCAAAACATTATTTCAAAAATCTTCAAAAACTCAAGAAATCCTTTTCATAGGTCATGTATAACATCTTATTCGTTGCAGTGTAGTCAGGTCCACTATCGCCATCCCCATGATCAAAATAAGTCATAACCACACAAGTCATAAACAATATCTCCATCACCTGTACCTGAAAAAAAAAAGAATGAGCGAAAATGCCCAGTACGCCAGTCCACAAACAATATGCAAATGCACAAACAACATGTATAGATACGTGCAACTAACTAAATGCAAACAATAGGATTATTATCTTCATTAAGCCTGCAAAACACACAGTTCAGAATCATAGATCTCTAATCACAAACTTGGAGTTACTCAGACTCCTGAAAAACAACCATATATCGAAAATAAATAATTATATACATATATTGGTGAATGGGTACTCTCCAAACACCCATGGCCATATTGTCAATAAACCTATATCTACTGGAATCATCTCCAAATGCAACTCTACTAGGGACAACGACACATAAGGATCATCAGGGTGCCTCACCAGTATCACTGTCTGCCAGGTCTTTACTGGTCAAAGCCAATGACATCCAGAAAAACAAATTAAGCCAAATAGAATTAAGTTCATTTATATATCTATTCCTACAGGCAACAATCAGAAAACTAAACCTGCAAGCAAATACAACAAACAAGGAAAGGTCGTACATTTTCCAATTCCAGGAACAAATCTCTCAAAATCCTCAAATTCTTAAAAACAACAAGAAATCTCCAAATCTCCTCTCAAGATATCATAATTGTAGAATCTCTTTGATCAATTCCCCAGAAATCCCAAACTCTACGAAACCCTAATTGCATGAATCCAGAAAAAACAGAAAATCACCAACAAGAATCATTCTTCATTAAACTTATGGATTAATGGAATAAAACTTTCGTAGATTTCTTCAGAATCTAAACTCAGATTTCTCCAACCAAAAATCATATCAGAACCCCAAAAATCATAACTTCTCCAAAACCCTAGATAGAAAAATCTATAAGAACAGGCATGATTCATCTAATATATATATTTGCATATCAAATCCGTTATACCAGAATGATAACACTTACTTGTTTCAATCTAATCCTTCGATTGATTCCCAAAAGATCATATCTTGATGAAACTAGGTTTTCTCCAAAGAACTTTTTCAAAATCCAAACATAAATCTTAAGGAAACGAAATGATATACGAAGAATCTTGATAGATAAAGGTAAGATTACTTACTCTTGATCCAAATCTGATCTCCTTGATATTGTTCTTCAAAAACACCCAAAAACTCTCAATTCTCTCTCTCTGGTCAAAGGAAGGAGGTTACAAATGAAAAACACGAACTCTAGGATTTCTTATATAGGAAAAACTTAGGATAAGAAAGGATGGCACTTACGCGAGCCTTCTTGCCGGCTTCCACAAATTTCATAAAGGTCCAAGAGCTTTATGCCGGCGGCTATAAACTCTCAAAGGATAAGAATCTAGGTTTAGGATTTTGTTGGAAAAAGACAGAGAAAGAATATATAGGGATTTGTGACTTTTGATCTTCTGTCATGTATGTGACCAAAATTGTATTAAAATTTTTTTTTTGTTAACAAAGAAAGAATATATAAGTCGGCGATTTTCAACCGTCTTAAACGTACTCCAAATCTTAGGGTTTTGACTGAGGAATGGTGTGACAAACTCGTAGGTTAATGATATATTTATAGAGATATGTTGTTTAGGAAAAACCCTAGGTTCATATCCAATTTAGGCTGCTAAATTCCATTCTTAATCAAGTTTTTGCCATGTGAACATAATAAAATTATATTTCAACTTTGACTATAAAACCTTTTTATTTAATATCCTTTGACTCTTTAACTCTTCTTAATAATCCTTTTATATACTTTAGGATTGACCATAAAATCCTCTTATTTTATATCAAATGACAAACTTGCCCTTCTTTATAATTTATTTATCTTTATATTATAGATTTCAAAAATATCAGTTTTAGAATTTTTCGGTAACTAAAAATAACAATATAACTTATTTGCGTATTTTTGCTACTACCCGTATTTTATATGTCTAGTCTACTATTCATAGTACTATTCCTACTATTCATTACTATTTCACTATCTCTACTTTTTCTTACACCTATTTCTTACTACATACATACCTATTTTCTTACTTTTTACTTTTCCAATATAACTTTATTCACATCAAACCTTACATATTATTTTTTTTATTACAAAAATACAAAAATTAATCAAATCACTCCCTCTTCCTCCTCCCATTACCGCCGACCCCCTCTCTCTTTTCTATATATTATTTCTTCTTCAATTTATTTTATTACATCAAAAATTCACTCCAAAAATTTTATAAATACTCTCTTCCTCCTTCATCCTTTCACACACTTATTTTACATAACAAAACTCTACCAAAATACTCTCTCAAAATCTCTCTTCAACCATTCTCTCTTAAAACACTCTCTATCAATTTCTACTTTTCAAAAAGTACCAAAAACACATTACCCATTCATCTCTTTTCAAAACCCCATTAAATCTTAGGTAAAATCTTACTTATATTTCTTCATCATGTTCATACAACTTAGTATGAGCTTAGTGTATGTTTCTTAGGCTCATATGAGTTAAAGAAGAGCAAAATATCATGTTTTGTTTTGTTCATGTTCATACTTTACATTATGTTATTATGTTGTTGATATTATTGTTATTATTTTTGCTCTAATCTAACTTATATAATATTATGTATATTATATATATATTTATTTAGAGCATATAAGCTCATTTGTTATTTATTTATTTTCATGTTTTGCAATTAATTTATTTACTTATTTTGTCCAATTTATTAACACTAGTCTTTCTAGTCTTAGACTTATCCATATCAAGTGAAAACAATTTTCTTTCTTTTCTTTTGGGACTAGTCTATTCTTAGTCCCGGGTTGCCTTGGTGAAGCTAAGGCTCCCAATACATGATCGGGATACCTTGATGAAGCTAAGGTTCCTAATGCTTGACTATTTTATTTTGTATATTTACTTACAAGTAATTCTTTTTATCTTATTATGTATTATCTTTACTTTTACATTACTACATATTCATGCATGACTAAGAATGTTGTTGTATTAAGTAGAAATAAAAATGAATTCTTTCTTAGATAAAGAAAAGTAAACTAGATTTCTTAACAAAAGGAATTTTTAACAAAAGATCTAAGTTTTGTTTTCCAAAGGGTAAGTTAATCATAAATTCTAAAAGAATTAGTAATGTAAATATCTTCAAATAATAAAAGGAATTTTTTTTCTTTTATAAGCAAAACTAAATACTCCATAAAGGAAGAATTTTAGCATTAAAAGATTTTAACTCAACCATACCTTTTATAACGCTTAAATAAGTTCATTATAGACTTTGAAAATCACCTACTAAGAAAGCCCCTTCAAAACTTAATTTTTATATGTTGTTATTCTCTTTTCAAAATTTAAAATGAAATTTTGCTAAGTTCTAATGTTAGCAATTCTTTATTAAGAAAGCTTTTCTTATAAACTTGTCTAAGAAAATTATTTTACTATTTAACAAATATTAAGAATAAAACAAGTTTTTCAAACCGAGATAAAGTCAATTCACTAATTTGAAAACCAACTTAGAAAAATAAAATTTGCCAAGAAAGTAAAGTTTTAAAGGTATATCTATTTTCTAGGAAGATAAATGATATAAAAATGAAAGGAAAACATACATTTAACACAACTTCAAATAGTTGACCACATCAAAAACTTAAAGGATATTTTGAAAGACTTGTTTTTCAAATCACTAGAAATAAAGTTAGTAGATAACTTAAAGAACCAAAATATTTGAAAATGAATTTACTTTTGAAAAGTGAGAAAATAATAGGAAAACATTTACTCATAACAACTCAAATATATTTTTGTTTCCTTTTAACAATTCAAAAAGAGAAATTTTCAAAAATTTTATCATTTAAAAAAAAAAAAACTATCAAAGACAAATTGTTTATGAAATATCAATATTGAGATAACACTATCAAAATCATGCATACATATGAGTATAAATATATGTTCAAAGTATTTCTCAACGATATATATATCCATATATTTTGCTAAAGGATTTTTTAGTAAAGTAAAGTTTGGAAAAATCATATTTTGTGAGCTATAAATTCGTAACTATTCTGTACCGTAGTATTTTCCAACCGAAATGGATTTTTATGAAAAAAATAACCTTAGAAATGGATAGATCTTTTCGAGTAGGTAGAAAATGGTATACTATTTGCGCAATTCCGAGTTAAAATGACCAAGTTATGGCCATTTTAAGTTAGAATTACCTTCTATACGAATTTTAACGATCTTATGACATAGATTTTGATAAGTACCATAGAATCAATAAGAAATACTCATTATGGGTATTCTTCTTGATTAGGTGATCCCAAGGAGGAGTATTCATACCCGGAGGATTATTTTGATTAGTGGATTTATCGATCGACTCATCCGTAAAAAAGATAGATCCTCATAGCCAAGTGAGTTTATTTCCTACCTTTTACGTACTTGGTTGTGCTTGTAGCTAGAGGCACTAGAAGTAGGAAAAGATGAAAATGAATTATGTATGATATTATTGGTTGAAAGAATGTTAAGCATACCGAGGCCTGAATCGTTGTTAATTAACTTATGTTTTACTATTATTCTGTTGGAGTGTGTGCAAATTTTGTGATCACCTTTAAAATTACTCTAAACATATACTATGAATTATATTAATTGATTCATGCATATCACATAGTTAGTCTCATTGCATGAGCTGCTATTCTCGATGGGATAAGAGTATAGTAGCCGGGTGTGCAGTAGCCAGAAATCTGCAAGATGGGTGATTAGGAGCCTAAAAGAACTATTTTAAGATGGGCGAGTAGGCGCCTGAAATAAACTACATGAGTTGGATATTAAGATAGGTTTTAAAGAGCCTGGAACACCTAACCCTGAATGGAGGGGTAAATCCATTCAAACATATAATTTCCGGTAGATCATATGTATTGCTTGATCACTTGCTTGATGCATTATATGCTTGTTTAATAACTTGTTTGAAATTATTTATACAAGTACGTTAATTAAGGAATATTCTCACTAAGCTAGTTATGCTTATACTCGATAGACCTTTGTTGTATCAGGTCCAATATCTTTTATGCCCAAGGACTACATATACTCGAGTGCGATTATGTTTTGGAAAAGCTTCTGGAAATCTTTTGAAGATCATAGGTTAATTATCCTTCAATGTCTTATGGTGTTAGTATTGTTTTGTTGTGAGAAAGATTAAGTTGATACTATGATTGTTTAGAGAATTAAAGGGGAAAACCCCTAAGATGATGTAAGGATTATATTCTCTTAATAATAAATTTGATGATTATTTAGATTCTTGTATGTTGTATTTACTATCTCGAGCTATACATCCCACCGGTGTCTCCTATTATTGTGATAGATGTCTTACATATGGTGTTGAAAACTTTCGCATGACTTCAGGAAGTCATTCTTAAGTTTTAATACCGTATGTGGCGGACTGCCATATCTAGGGTACCCTTTGGGGCGTGACACATATTCCCACTAAACAAGTTTAGCTCATACTGAAAAATGTAATTTTGATTGATGATAATAATATGTGCACAATCCATTACAAAATGTAAGGATGGAATACACTTGAAAATACTAAGACTGTCTCTTTAGTAATTTGGGATCCAACTCCACAATGAAGAATGGCAATGGAAAGTGTAGATGTAACAGCCCCGCCTTGAGTGCATAGGGCGTGATAGTTACGCTACATATATCACCTCTAAGTGATATGTGCAAGGTATTATGTTGTCAAGTGGGTTTTTAATTAAGTTTTAATTTGAGATATCCATATTAATTTTTATAAAAAAATTTAGTAGAGCACCATCTATTTATCCATGGTTCGATTTTACCATAACTTATGAAATTTAACCTATTCAAAAAGTAAGTATCACAAAATAATTGTTTGTAAATATTGCATACAAGGCTCGTCAAAAGAATATAACTCAATTGCAAAACTTTTGGACTTAGATGTCCATATCAAATCATATGAAAGGATTTAGTAGTAATTTGTTTACAATCATCAAAGTTAATAATGAAATACGATTACGATAGGTCTCTTTCTTGAAAACTCATAAAACTATGTCTCAAACATTGCCATCTAATCAAGTCATCCCGTTTATCTCTCATTCCCCATCGAATCACCGATAAGACCTGAAAAGTCAATAAAATGAGTTATGAAGCCTAATACACAATAACCAAACACATGCACGCATGCATGCATACCTAGGCTAATGCAACAGATATAAATTTAATTTAATTAAGTTATAAGTTAGCAAACAAGTATTCTTAGCTTCCCAGAAATACCAACACGCACAATAGTACTTATGACTCCCACCAAATAAAAAGGGTAGGGTTCCCTCAACGAATCACACACCGAAGAGGAGGGTTTGATAAGTCCCCATAACTCACTAAAAAGAAAAAGAAAGAAATAGTATCATCCAAGTCATCTCCTTACAAGCTGCCATCAATGAGTATAGTCCATTGTAACGCTTCATACAAGGTCTTATAACGTCGTATAACTAGACATAACTGTGTACCTAATCCTAGTCAACCGATCGATCTCGGAAATTACCCTATCGACTATCTACCAAGCTTAACCACACATCGTGTGGGCCTCAGAGCCTAAACTACAGCATCATCCCAAAGGTTCAATTAGACTTGCAACCTAATAGCAACCAACACTTAATTAAGCAGAGTTTAAACTGTTAATCCAGTTATTAAAACAATCCTAATAAGCAACATGTAATTTGTAACGCCCTAAACTAAGGCATTACAACCTGCACGTGTCCCTCTTAAAAGAGACACGCAAAGGCTCTAAATCTCAATACCACAAAATATAAACATATAAAAATCTCCATGAACCACATTTAAGGGCACTCTAAAAGGAACAAAACTGTGAAACCTGTAATTTATAACTTTCAAATATCTCCTGTAATATAAACTAAATCCGAGTTGGCAAAACCAAAGCCAACAATAATCCAGAAAAAGATCTATCTTCCAACTAAAAACATATAATCCTGTTTAATAAACTATTACATAAAAACCAATACTTCAAATCCTCAAAAAGATAACTAATCAAAATATTGTTTCAAAAATCTTCAATAACTCAAGAAATCTTTTTTTTTTTTTTTCATATGTCCTGTATAACATCCTATTCCTCTGCAGTATAGTCAGGTCCACTATCGCCATCCCCATGATCAAAATACAACTCATAACCAGACAAGTCATAAACAATATCTCCATCACCTGTACCTGAAAAGAAAGGAATGAGCGAAAACGCCCAGTACACCAGTCCACAAACAATATGCAAATGCACAAACAACATGTATAGATACGTGCAACTAACTAAATGCAAACAACAGGATTATTATCTTCATTAGCCTGCAAACAACACAGTTCAGAATCATAGATCTCTGATCCCAAACTTGGAGTTACTCAGACTCCTGAAAAACAACCATATATCGAAAATAATTAATTATATACATATATTGGTGAATGGGTACTCCCCAAACACCCGCGGCCATACTACCAATAAACCTATATCTACCAGAATCATCTCCAAGTGCAACTCCACTAGGGACAACGACACACAAGGATCATCAGGGTGCCTCACCAGTATCACTGTCTGCCAGGTCTTTACCGGTCAAAGCCAAAGACATCCAGAAAAACAATTTAAGCCAAATAGAATTAAGTTCATTTATATATCTGTTCCTACAGGCAACAATCAGAAAACTAAACCTGCAAGCAAATACAACAAACAAGGAAAGGTCGTACCTTTTCCAATTCCAAGGACAAATCTCTCAAAATCCTCAAATTCTTAAAAACAACAAGAAATCTCCTAATCTCCCCAACTCCTATATCCACATCAACACAGTTTCACAAACTCCAAATGTCCTGTTACAATATGTATATATATCAACAGACATGATCGCAACATCTTAACATAAAACAATCTATCTAATCAAAACCTGATATAGAATTTCTCAAACTCGACCTATATTGATCAATAACCCGAAGCACTTCCAATATATCAAAGAACGGATATTTGAAATCTTAAATCGGAAATCTTCACCAAAACCTTATAAAACATATCATATGATCAATATTGTAATATCAAGGCCGTCCAGTTTCGTATAAAAGGATTCAAAACTTATACTTACTGATATAAAACATATAATACTTGTTTCAATCTAATCCTTCGATGATTCCCAAAAGATCAAATCTTGATGAAACTAGGTTTTCTCCAAAGAACTTCTTCAAAATCCAAACATAAATCTTAAGGAAAAAATGATATACGAAGAATCTTGATAGATAAATGCAAGATTACTTACTCTTGATCCAAATCTGATCTCTCTTGATATTGTTCTTCAAAAACACCCAAAAACTCTCAATTCTCTCTTTTTGGTCAAAGGAAGGAGGTTTACAAATGAAAAAACACGAACCCTAGGATTTTTATAACAGCACTGGAAACGAAAGACACCTCATGTATTATATGCCTGCCATATAATACACATAATAAAACTTATAAGGATGGACCATAAAACCCTCTTATTTTATATCAAATGACAAACTTGCCCTTCTTTATAATTTATTTATTTTATATTACATTTCTCCCCTCCTAAAAGAAACTTTCGTCCTCGAAAGTTAGCCGAATCACTATCTCCTTTTTATCCACGCATCCATTGGTTCTCTGTCACTCCTTTTCTTCTTGTTTCTGATTCTTTACACCATATTGACCCATCTTCATGTTTATATCTACTATCTAGAATTTAATTCCATCATGTTTCCTTAATTCTTAACTTTCACCACTCAATCTGGATTCACTTCCTCCGTTACTTCACAATACACCTCTTGACTATAACTTAAAATTATTAACAATATTCATCAAGAAATCTTTCCTTGACTTCATTGTATTAAATCTTCAATTCAGTTTCCTCGATCGATGTTTAGAAAGCTGAAAATCTCATAACTATAATTCCAAATTTAAATTCCAAAAGTCAATATCTTACATTAACCTGGAGCTCCAAATGTCACTATGTTACTTCTACTTCCATTGATTCAACTTAGTTTTTATCCTTATTGTTCCATATAAAAAATAATCCACATCACTTGCATATCATTCATCTAATATCAAAATACTCATTAGCTAACCATACTTCTTTTAATATGTTTTCTCAATCTCTAATATATTTTCTTATATTTTCCATCAATATATACATGAAGATAAAAATTAGTACTTATGTCCTTGAGTAAACATTTAAACTCATCGAATGACTTCTAACTCTTCCTTTGGCATCAGTACTCCTAACGTTTCAATAATTTTTTGATATTTAGATTACTAATGCACTTTGTCTCCAAGGTTTCACCATACAAATCCATTTATTGGCCTAATATTATGTGATTGTTCTTCACTTGGATTTGGTATCCTTATATAACTATTAAATCTACTTCTCAACAAAAGATTTTCTTTGATTATATATTTTTATCTTAGTTCACAAATCAATCATTACATCCTCTAATACAATTGTATATTACATTGTAGAAAAATTCAATCCAACTTATTATTTGACCATTATACTTTACCTCTAATTACCACCATTTCCATTGAAACTTCTTTAGGACGTATTCACCTTTTAATCCTTCAAATAACAATAAGAAAACCCAAATCACGAAATTTAAGATTTTTCAACCCTAACTCTAATGATCAAAACCTTACATTGCTCTATCATTTCATATGATCATAGCATCTACGTATCTGCTAGTCAATTTTATCACCCTGTTAAACACCATAAACAATTCACAACTTTTACTTATTCATCGTACTTTTCCAATTGTCTTCCAAAACTGTATTGCTTTTTATATAACAATTTATATGTTATATAAATTTTCTTTAAGAATCATCTCAATTCATCATCATAGATTATATAGATGTATCCTTGTTTCACCATTATAGATTTCCCATAACTCACTAAGATCATATTTCCTTCTTGGAATGGATATTCTACATGCACATTCATATCTTCATAGGATTTAAGTATTCTCTAATTTATATTGGTTATCTCAATACTTTTTCTCTATTCTTCGACATGATCTTCCTCATGTCATCTAACAAATATCGCTCTAAGGTGACTAAAGCCACTAAATTCTCATTCCTCTTCCTACTCAAAGCTTTTACCATAAGATTCACTTTTCCAGGGTGTTGTTGTATATCCGCATCAAAATCATTTATTAGTTCCAACCACCTCCTTTGTCTCATATTCAGTCTTTTGGTTGAAAATATACTTCAAGCTCTGGTTATTCATGAAGATTTTGCACTTCTAAAGTAATTAATGTCTCTAACTCTTTAATGTATGAACTATGACTGCCAGTTCCATGTATGAGTGAGTCAATTCTTTTCATAAGGCTTTAACTATCTAGATGCATATGCTATAACTTTATCACCTTGCATCAAAACACAATCCAGATCTTGTATAGAAGCGTCAATACCAATAATGTACTCTTCTACTTACTAGCAAAGCTATCACCGGTGCAGGTACTAACTTTTCTTTTAACTATTGGAAAACTACTTCTATAATTATCATCCCACACATACTTCACTCCCTTTTGAGTCATTCTTATTAAAGGATTTAGAAATCTTGGAAAAATCCTCTACAAATCTCCTGTAATTCTTGTTGTTCTCAAGAACTTCAATTTCCAACACATTCTTAGGAGTTGACCATTCCCTTATAACTT